>APFE030274273.1:76619-86731 GCA_000404065.3 Pinus taeda | reverse complement strand
TATCCAACTTGGTTCATTTCTCCTTTAGAACATGTACATATGCATCACATCCAAATACCCTCAGATGTGAAAGAGAGGGTTTCTTACCAATCCATACCTCTTGTGGAGTTTTATCCTCCAATGCTGATGAAGGTGACCTATTAACCAGGTAACATGCAGTATCCACTGCCTCTGCCCAAAATTCCTCTCCTAAACCAACACCATTGAGCATGCTTCTTTCCCTTTCTATCAACGCCTTATTCATTCTTTCTACGACTCCATTTTGCTGAGGTGTATATGGAGTAGTCTTTTTTCGTGCTATACCACACTTCTTATAGAATTCTTCAAATTCCTTGCTACAAAACTCTCCACCATTATCTATCCTCATCACCTTTATCTTACTCTCTGTCTAATTTTCCACAAGAGCCCTAAATTCTTTAAACCTATCAAAGGCTTCAGATTTCTTCTTAAGGAAATATATCTATGTTTTCCTTGAGAAGTCATCTATAAATAATACATAGTACGCAGACTTACCCAGTGAAGGATCCTTTATAGGTCCAAACACATCACCGTGCACAAGTTCTAATATCTATTTCTCCCTCTTACTACCAGAGGGGAAACTCACCCAATTCTGCTTTCGATATACATAATTTTCATAGAAATCAAAATCTAGAGAGATATTACTCATACCTTGTACCATACCTTTACCATGAAGTATTTGAAGGCCCTTCTCTGCAATATGTCCAAGCCTTTGATGCCACAACATGGTCTTATCTCCAGAGACCATTAGATTTTCTACTCCACTTTCAGGAAACACAGAACTATTGCACCCATCAATAACAGTGCTGCCTTGGAGCTTGTACAAAGTTCCAATTCGAACTCCCCACATTAATACCAGTGCTCCGTGATCCATTTTGCAGGTATACTTCTTGAACACTATTTTTACACCTGCATCATCCAACTTGCTTACAGAAATCAGATTTCTGGCTAATGCAGGAATATGTAGAACACCCAGAAGTGTTCTAACCCTTCCACCTTGCAACTTCAACTTTAATTTTCCCCGACCAATGATTGTAGCCTTCCTATCATCCGCTAAGAAGAAATCACCACCATCATATTTCTCATACTCACAGAACGACTCTCTATGGGGAGTGAAGTGAACGGATGCACCTGAGTGAATCAACCATGTTTCATGATCTACATGTGTAGTTGAAGAAGCCAAGTACACATCTCTACATTCATTTGAGGTGGTTTTCACCTCTGCAAAATGAGCATCATTAGATCCATTTCCTTTATCAGGAGCTTTAGATTTACAGTCCCTTTTGTAGTGCCCTTCCTTTCTGCATTTCTAGCACACCACCTTTACAGGTTTTCTTGGAGATTTAGATCTCCCTCTAGATTTAGATCACTTAATGACTTATTTTTGTTTCTGTTCTGGGACTGTCCTCATACAGAAAAGGCATCACCATTCTGGCTCTCCATATTTTTCCATCTCATCTCCTCCATCAGTAAGGATGAAACTATTTCATCAAACTGCAAGGTAGTTGCATTGCTACCTATTGCAATAACCAGACTATCCCATGAATCTAGTAGAGAACACAAAAAACCGATGCACTTATCTTCATCTTAAATTTTAATATCAATAGATGCTAACTGAATTACCACGGTATTAAATGTGTTTATATGCTCTCTCACCGAGTCTCCTTCTTTCATCCTCAGGTTATACAGTTTTTTCCGCAGGAATAGTTTAATCACCAGAGACTTAGATTGGTACGAAGTCCCTAACTTGTCCCACAAAACCTTCGTTGTAGCTTCCCCTGATACATTCAACAATATTGAATCTGAGACACACAATCGTATTGTGCTTTTTTCCTTCCGTTCCAACTTCTTCCATTCTTCATCAGACACTTCCATTGGTTTATTACCTATATTTACCACGATCCACTGATCTTTATCCACCAACAAATCCTCCATCTTGAGTTTCCACAACTCAAAACTTTGACCATTAAATTTCGCGATCTCTATTTTTCCACTACTTGCCATCTTCTTTCACCACCAGAATCGATCTTTCAGATCTCCCACTGAAGAGGGTCTACCACAGGCCTGAGCGAAATCCATCAGCAACAAAGGCATCACCTTGAAGCCAAATTTGTTCGAATGTTGAGTATGGAGCATGATTGTTTAGAGGTCTTTGTTTCAGCTGGATGTATACCCCAGGAAGTTTTTACACCCCTCCATGCGGGGGGGTGTGGGGGGGAATTTTTCCCCCCACGGGGGTTTGGGGGGGCTGATCCCCCCTGGCCAGGGGGTCCGGGGATCGCAGTTTCAGGGGAAGTGCCCCCGAAGCTAAAAACAGATGTAAAATTGCCTTGTAAAAGTATAGTAATTTCTAGTCAATCTCGACCGTTCATTAGGTGGATGATCTGACGGTAGAACTTATGTTTAGTTTAGGGGTTTTTGCCCTAGAAGGCAACCCCTCTCTTTTATGAGGGAATTGTATTTGAGGCTGTGTAATAGATGTGTATTCTCCGAGCGAGAAGCAAAGAGGTGAGACTATGAGAGAAAACAGAGGATATTACAACGGATCTATTGTAGGTTGTGTCTCTTCATTTTACTGGATAATAGAAAGGAAGGACTAGCTGTTCAAGGTGGACATAGCCCAAACTAGGTGAATCACATATATCTGTGTCTCTCTTCTTTTATGCGTTTTTTGTGTTTATATTTTTGCAATATTTTATGTGTTCCATTGCTCCGTAATATATAATTTTCTAACATCCAATAAAAAATGTAGGTTTTAACCCCATACAGAAATTACCTGCATACGAATTCTAAAACACATTAAATAAAAAATGCGAGAGCATAACACATAAAACACATGTATACAAATTTTCCTCTGGATCCCAAAACTGGGACTACCAGCTTGATTTTTCATTATGTTCCTTTCAATGTTATAATACATATTTATACATGCCAAAGCATCCAATACCATGGACCGAAAACCATTGTGTCCAATACCATGGACCGAAAACCATCGCGTCCAAAAAATGTGTGAAAATCATGCACAAAACCATAGGCGGGTCCGCCCAACCTAACATAAGGTCCAAAACAAAAAAATTTCGTGGTGCTGCCCCGGACCGCAAAAGTGGTATTATGGGTACACTCCAAACCCCCTATGAGGCCCCCCCCCCCCCCCCCCCCCCACTACATATCAACACAGGAAGGGGGGCACCGCCCCACACAACCCCATAGTTACCTACGTGGGCTAGTCATGGAAAGAATATAACACAACCCAACATTCAAGTTAAAGAAGTCTCTGTATGGGTTAAAATAGTCATCAAGGATGTGGTATCAGAAATTTGATACATTTATACGGGGACTTGGCTTCATGAGAAGCAAAGAATATCATAGTGTGTATTTTAAATTAATCAGTGACCATATTATTTGTCTAGTATTGTATGTTGATGATATGCTGCTGGTTGGAAATGACAAAGAAATTATCTAGGATTTGAAGACCCAATTGTCCTCCAAATTCAACATGAAAGATCTTGGTGCTGCAAACTATATTTTGGGCATGGAAATTAAAAGAGACTGGGGAAAGAGGAAGCTTTGGTTAAACCAGAGGAAGTATGTCGAGACAATATTGAAGAGGTTTAATATGTAGGATAGTAAACCGGTGAAGGTTCCTTTTCTTGTAGGTGTGAGGTTGTCTACTGAATAGTGTCCCAAGACACAAGAAGAGGAAGAGGACATGTCCCATGTTCCATATGTAAGTGCAGTCGGTAGCTTGATGTATGCAATGGTCTATACTAGACCAGACATTGCACATGCAGTGGGAGTATTGAGCAAGTTTATGTCAAAACTAGGGAAGGAGCATTGGACAATAATGAAGTGGATTTTTAGGTATTTGCATGGCACTAGTGATTCTGGTTTGTGCTACCAAGGAAGACCAGGATTGGATAGAGTGTTGAATATTCGTGGCTTTGTTGATGTAGACTGGGCTGGAGATCTAGATCAGAGAAGATCTACAAGTGGGTATGTGTTTAACCTATTTGGAGGTGTAGCCAGTTGGATGAGTAAGAAACAATCTATTGTGGCACTATCAACTACAGAGGCAAAATACATGGCAACCACTCATGCAAGTAAGGAAGCAGTTTGGTTGCAGAGATTGTGTTCAAGTATGGGGTTAGTACAGGAAGCTATAAGGATAAACTGTGATAGCCAAAGTGCAAATTTCTTCGCAAAGAACCTCGTATATTATTCAAAGACAAATCACATTGATGTTCAATATCACTTTGTGAGGGATATGATAGAAGAAAAAAAGGTGTTTTTCGTAAAGGTGGACACTTTGAAAAATACTACAGATGCATTGACAAAATCTATGAGCTCTGAGAAGTTCTCTTGGTGTAGAGAGACTATGGGCATTTTAGGGCTGGAAAAATGACTAAGCTCTCTCAAGGCCCCGTGTGGAAAGAAAACAACAAGTGGGAGAATGTTGGGTTGTGTTATATTATTTCCACGACTAGCCCACTTAGTTAACTGGTGGGTTAGAGGGGGACGGTGCCCCCTTTCATTGCGCTGATTGTGTAGTGGGGGGGGGGGTATCACAGGGGGTTTGAGGCATACTCATAACCCCACTTTATGGGGTTCGGGGCAGCTCCCCAAAAAATTTTGGTTTTGGACCTTATGTAAGGTTGGGCAGACCCACCTATGGTTTTGTGCATGATTTTCACACACGTTTTTGGACACGATGGTTTTCGGTCCATGGTATTGGATGATTCGGCATGTATAAATATGTATTGTAACATTAAAAGGAACATAGTGAAAAATCAATCTAGTAGTCCTGGTTTTGGGATCTAGGGGAAAATCTCTGAGTATATGTGTTTTATGTATTATGCTCTCTCATTTTTTATTTTACGTGTTTTAGAATTCGTATGCAGGTAATTTATGTATGGGGTTAAAAACTACAATCTGTAATCCTTTGCTGTTGACCTGCTACACTGTGAAATTTCATCTGAGTGAGTTGCCATCAAGGAAAATACATGTATCATAATGCCAACAATATCCCCCTTTGGACTTGTTGGCAATAACAACACCAAGACACTCTCCCCCTTTGACATCAAGGGCAAAGGGCAGACCAAGATATTCTCTCCCCTGTGTTGTTCATGCTCCCCTTAAGTACATGTTGAATTCTCTGATTGAGCTCTCCTTTGTACATGCTGAGATGTACTAAAACTGTCCATGCTTCCCCTGAACACAAGCAAAGTCTGCAAAAATATTCTCCAAAAGAATACCATCTCTATAACTCAACTATGTGAGTATGCCCTTCCTATCACCAATGACGCATACATAGATCCATCTCCCAACCAAGTGGGGATATACAAATTGTTTATACATGACAGAAATATAATTACATCATCCATCCCATGCAAAGTGGGGATACAAATTACATCATTTGTCTAATAGGACTCATTCAAATGTATGAGAAGACATATCACACCCTAGACATTTACATGACTTTAAGCAACAAAAAGTATAAATATCTGAATCCATAGTTGAACTCAGCAACCATAATGCCAAAAATGTAGAATGTGAGTGAAGGCTAATGCTTCCCCTGACCTGTGCAACTTGTGCATTTTTAACAAGTCAATGATCAAGGCATCTTTGTCAGTTAGAGAAAAATTAATGAACAGAGCATATCAATAGACTGTAATCATCAAAATCAGATAGAAAACCCATATAGGAGCATGCCCAAACGCTCCTTGACCCATAGAAACCCACATGTGTACATGACTATACTTCATGAAACACGCGTATAACAACCTTCCTCTAAAAAAATAGATTTAATAGTAGGATGATGCCGGAACTACTCCCAAATTTTGTCTGAGATATTCAAATGTTTCTCTACGCAGTGGTTTAGTGAATATATCGGCAACCTATTCTTTGAATGGAACATACTCCAATTTGACGTTTTGTTCAAGCACTTGTTCACATAGAAAATGATATTTGATGGGTATGTGCTTGGTATTGGAGTGCATGACTGGATTCTTTGAAATATTGATGGCACTTGTATTATCACATAGAATGGAGATGGATGGAGTATATGTGATCTGAATGTCTTGCAAGGTTTTCATCATCTAAAGTAGTTGTGTGCAACAAGGTGCAGCAGCCACATATTCTACTTTAGCTGTGGATAAAGCAATTGAACTTTGTTTCTTGGTGAACCAAGACACTAACCTAGAACCCATATAGAATGCACCATCACTAGTGCTTTTTCTATCATCAACACTTCCTACCCAGTCTGCATATGTATATGCATGAAGAGTAAGATCTGCATATCTAGGATACCATAAACCAAAGTCCTGAGTTCCTTGAAGATATTTGAAAATTATTTTGATGGCTTGAAGGTGTGATTCCTTTGGATTTTCTTGGAATCTTCCAACTATTCCTACTACATAAATGATGTTAGGTCGGGTACCTGTTAGATAAAGCAGATTGCCAATCATGGATTTGTAAGTTGGTTGATGTACTGCTGTTGATTCATCATTTGAGCTGAGACTACATCCTTTTACCATTGGGGTACATACAGGTTTAGAATCTTCCATTCTATACCTTTTTAAGATTTGTTTGAGATATTTGGTTTGTGAAAGAAAAATACCATCTTTATTTTGTTGAACTTGTAGACCGAGAAAATATGTAATTTCACCAAGCAAGGACATTTCAATTCTTGGTGCATTATTGAAGCAAAATTCTGACTCATGGATTCTTCATTGCTACCAAAAATGATATCATCAACATAAACAATAATAGTTAGCAATTTATCAGTTTCAATCTTTGTATATAGGTTGTTATCTTTTGAACCTTTTCTAAAACCTTTTTGGTGTAGATATTTGTCATGGCAGTAATACAAGGCCCTTGGGGCCTCTTTCAGACCATAGAGGGCCTTTTTTGTGTCTGCATACAAGTTTTGAATAATTTCCAAGAATGAATACTTTTGATTGTTCAATATAAACTTCTTCTTCTAAATCTCCATTTAGGAAGGTTGATTTTACATCCATTTGGTATACTTTGAATTTTTGAAAGCTAGAAAGAGTAAGAAACATCCTTATGGGTTGAAGTCTGGCAACAGGTGCAAAAGTTTCTTCAAAATATATACCTTGTTGTTGGGCATACCCTTTACAACAAGTCTGGCCTTATTTCTAATGACTTCTCTATTTTCATTCAGCTTGTTTTTGAATATCCATTTAGTTCCTATAATATTATTATCATGAGGTCTAAGAACTAATTCCCAAGAATTTTCTCAAGTTCTTCATCCATGGCCTTGACCCAACATTCATATTTGCATACTTCTTTTACATTTTGAGGTTCAACGGAGGATAATAATGCTAGATAGCTTGAGGTCCCTGTAATAGTTTTTCTTGTCTGTACACCTGCCTCTTTTTCCCCTAAAATTTGAGTTTCTAGATGATTTTTCTGAACATACTTGGACTGAGTCTTTTCTTCTACCATTATTTCCTCTTCCGGTGCTTCATTGGTTTCTTCTTCAATATGATTTTGATTTGGTGTGGAAAAATAATCCCCATCTTCTTCATTGTCATAATCTTCTGTTGATTCTATTTGTTTTGATTTTTGCATGCTTCATCAACTACAACATCAATGCTTTCAACAAATTTTCCAATTCTTTTATTATAAAATTTATATCCTTTACTTCTGGAAGAATAACCAAGAAGAATACCTTCATCTTCTCTGGGTTCAAACTTACCAAGTTTTTTATCAGTCCTTTTGATATAACATTTACTTCCAAAAACTTTAAAGTATTTTACAATAGGAGTCTTACCATACCAAAGTTCATGTGGAGTTTGAGTGATGTTTACCCGAACATTTTCTTGGTTGAGAATAGTTATGTCAATGAATGCAGCTTCACCCCAAAAGGTTGCAGGAGTTCCAGATTCATCTAGCATAGCTCGAGCCATTTGTTGAACTGTTCTGTTCATTCTCTCTACCACACCATTTTGCTAGGGAGTCCTTGAGGTGGAGAATTACCTTTTTATTCCATGTTGTTCACAAAAGTCAAAGAATTCATTCGAGGTAAATTCCCCTCCTCCATCAGATCTGAGGCATTTGAATTTTTGAACTGATTCATTTTCAACCAAAGCTTTGAAGGCTTGGAACCTTTCAAAAGCTTCATCGTTATGCTTTATAAGACCTATCGAACACATTCTAGAAAAATCATCAATGAACAAAATAAAGTATCCTTCTCCACGAGGTGCCTTTTTCCTTGATGGTCCACATAAATCAGTATGGACAAGTTCAAGAGATCTCTAGCTGACCCTTCTTTTTCCATGAAGTGAACTTTGGTTTGCTCGCTGATTTGACATGGTTTGCATATTGTATTTTCTAGGATGCTGATATCTGGAAGATCATGAACATCCTTGAATCTGCATGCTTTCCTTATTTTAGAAAATCTTAGTTGTCCCAATCTTTTATGCCACAGTCAATTTTCATCTTTTTTTCTTAGATAGCACTATTGTTGTCCTCCCTTGAGTATGTATAAGTTGTTTGGAGTTCTTGTACCTTTCATCATGGTCTCTCCTGTATCAAGCTCACAAACAACACATCTGTTTGATTAAAACACCACTTCATTTCCTTGATCACACATTTAACTGACACTCAACAGATTATGCTTTAAACCATATACATACATAACATTTCCAGCTTTAACTTGTTCTTTCAAGAAAACATAGCCTTTACTATGACAACATGTGTCATTTCCAAATGAGACATTCTTTTCCTTTTCTAAGGCATTATATGACTGAAGTTTTTCTTTGTCACAAGTCATGTGTTTTGAGAATCCATTATCGATGTATTAATGATTTTCTTGTTCTTATGCATACAAGGCTATACCACATCTTTCTGTTTGAGATTCTTTCCTTCTCCATATCTTGGAATTTAAACAATGTAAACTTTGAAATGGGAACTGATACTGTTCCCTGTTTTGTAGAGATAGCAAAAAGTGACCCGATTTTTGAAAGGGGTGATGCAGAACATACATGTTTTTTCTAGAGCATAGTTTTTGGCACTATAAATATTTTTATGTACATCACATTTTTGGATGGTAGTGATTTTGATGTTGATTTTAAAAAGTGGTAATTCTACACCATGCCCTTTTTTTAAAAGACTTTTTTTTTTTACTTTTAATTATAATAATGTATGAAATGTAAAAACCACCTAGGCTCATCGAGAAAACCACCTAAGGCTCAATCGAGGTGGCATAAAGACACAAGGGCCTGGTTAACTATTGAGGAGATCAACGAGAATGATGCATTGCCAAACATAAATAACATTTAAGATATTGTTACTTCTAAGTTCAAAGAAAAATGTGGTGTGAGAAAGATTTAGCGGCTAAAAGAAAATTAAGTTATTATAAGAAGGTCATCAACCCCACCCTAGAAGATCAAAAGTATCACTCTATTTTAACTAGCTCAAAGAAGAAAATTAATATAGCAAAGATTAGAATGAATTCTCATGAGCTCCATAATGAAACATGTCGTTGGGCAGTTCCTAAAACGCCATGGATGGAAAGGATCTGCCATATATGTGAGAATAGGAACATTGAGGATGAAAACCACTTCCTCTTAGAGTGCCCCGCATACAACCACATTAGATCTCAGTTTCACAATCTTTGTTACAATACTGGCCTTCCTAGCCTTTTACAATGTCAAAATTATAGTGAGTTTGGGAGGCTTCTCTCCAAGCTTTTTGAGCATAGGAATAAAATCTTAAATCAAAATAAATAATTTGTTTTTTTAGGTCCGATAGACCAATGTTTGGTCTCGGTGGACGTTAACCACCATCATCATCATCATCATCAAATAATTATTTTGTAAATTTAATAACTTTGGAAGTGGTCTTCTTCTTCATATTTTCTTGTTTTTATTTTTATTTTTTTTGTAGTAAGGTTTTTATTGTTTTTCATATTTAAAGAAGAAGGCCGATATTTTGCATTTTTTATATTCTACATATTTATACATCGTTAATTAAATTTTCAATCCACATGAAATAATTGTCTCTAAAAAACATATATAAAAAAGATATAAAAAAGACAAAAATGAAAAATGTTAAAAAAGAATTATCTC
>APFE030274273.1:11169-75872 GCA_000404065.3 Pinus taeda | reverse complement strand
TATAATTTATGTTTTGTTATTTTTTTAACATTTTTTTGTTGTATTTTTTCATGTTTTAATTTTCTTAATTTTAATTTTATTTTATGTTTTCATTATTTCTTTTAAATTTTAGTGTTTTTTTGGGGTCATGATAAAATATTTTACGCCATTATTTCGAAATGTTGAAATTTTATTTTTGAAAAAAAAAATGTGTTTTCCCAACGTTAACACTTTTCATTTTGAGGGTGTTTTTTGGACAATTTTTACGCAAACATTTGGTTTTCATCGCCATTTTTAAAACATCTTGAAAATTTACCCAAGAAAAAAAAAGGTGTTATTCCAGCATCAACACTTTTCATTTTTAACACTTTTTTTGATGTTTTTTCAAGTCTTTTTGGCCAAAGTTCCTGTTTCAAAGTTTACATTGTTTTTAATGGAGTTTGCTCCTTTTGAGATGTTTTTCGAAATTTGCTCCTGCATTCAGATTTTTCATGATGAAAGTTGTTATAGAATGAGCATTCTATTTCATTTTGAAGAAGAGAAAAGTTATTATAGGAACTTTTCTTGATCCTTGTTACATCCCTTTGATTTCGTGCTTCTCTAGTCATGATGGTTTTGTAAGCAACACATTGAGCAACTTTGTGTCCAAAATTATGACATGAAAAGCATTGCCCATTAAAAAAGTTCCTTCGTCTATTAAATCCATTAACCTACCAATTGTAGTTTCTATTGATATTCATCTTTGGGGAAAATTGAGTATGATTTACCTGAGGTTGGTTTTGGCTTCTATTCATACTTGGAGTAAATTGAGTCTGATTTACATGCTGGTCTACTTTATGCTTTTGCTGCAATTGTCATACTATTTAATGGTCTTTGCTGCATCAAGATAGCTTTTGGTGGAAGTTGACGGCTTCTGTGATTAAGATGATTCTTTAGTATATCCAAGACCTGTCTTTATCAGAGGAGAATGCTGAACTTTGATAATTTCATTTAAAGTTTTTGATCCTTTAGCAAATCTAAGATCAAGAGATTTCATTTTCTCAAGATCCTTTCTTAGACTTACAATTTCAAATTCTAGTTTTTCATTGTGTTTTTCTTTTTCAGTAAGTTGGTATGTCAAGGTATCTATAATCACATTCTTTTCTTCTAAACAGATTTTGAGTTTAGATATTTCTTCATGAAGGTCTTCCTCTTCTAAAGCATCCCAATAATTATCATCATCATAAGCCATGAGAAGTCTATAATCTTGTCCAATTTCATCTTCATCACTATTAGATAAACCATCGCTATCTTCATGAGTATAGTAACTCCTTTTGTTCACAACTTGTTTTCTATTCCCTTTTGCATATTCCTTTCCTTTTTCAAATTTATCTTTATGAGGACATCTGGCAGCATAATGACCGACTATGCCACAAGAAAAGCATTTGAAGGGTAACTTACCTCTAAACCTTCCAAAACCCCATTGAAGCGTTTTGACAAAGTTTACCTCATTTTCTTCTTCTGAAATATGTCCTGATTCATTGTGTTCTTCCTTTCCTTTTGGCGAAGCTTTGAATGCAACTTCTGCCATATCTAATGGTCCTCCGTTTCTCATCTCAAAGGTAGTTAAGATTCTGTGAAGCTGTGTCATAGTGATATTCTGTAGATCCTGTTTTTCTTCTATGGCAGACACTTTGGATTCAAATTTAGCAGACAAGGATCTCAAAACTTTTTCAACTAAGGTAACTTCCTTAATTTCCTCACCCAAATTCTTCATACAATTGAAAACCTCATCTATACGTAGTAAATAACTAGCTATACTTTCATCAGTATGCATTTTAAGAGTTTCATACTGAATTCAGAGAGTTTGAAGGTTAGCACGTTTTACCTAAGAGTCTCCTTCATAGCTTAGAATGATTTTGTCCCATATTTCTTTGGTTGATTTGAGCTGCATGACTTTGACAAACTCTGATTATGACAGACTTCCCAATAAATTATTGATAGCTTTGGCATTGGTTTCATATTGCTTTTTACCTGTCGTATCTGTAGGAATTGCTGTTGAAAATGTATATCCTCCTTACACAATTTCCCAGACATCCATTCCAAGTGATTGTAGATAGATTGTGGTTCTTATTTTCCAATAAACAAAGTATCTCCCATTAAAGATTGGTAGTATGATGGATCCCATGCTTTCTTAATTATTCATCTTGATGCATATCCCTTCAAGCGATCAAGCTTCTTCTAAACAAATTTATATACACTACTTCGTTGAAGTGAACTAGCATGTACACGCGACTGTGCTTAAAGAAACCAACATATATGCAGAGAACTTGTGATTTAGACAGTTTATCATGTGTTGAGCTTAAACCAATATATCGGAGATTTATTAGACAATGCAGTAAAAGCAAAATAAAGCATCACACATAAGCAACACACATGAACACCAAGATTTAAGGTGGAAACCCAATGTGGGTAAAAATCACTTGCTGTTCTCATCTCTGTCTTCTTTTAATAATAATAAAATATTTTTACAATCTTGTACTGGTGTAGACTCATACCCGTATGTAGGTTTCTACCTGCAGAAGGTTACAACTTTCTCCCATTCTCCAACTTCTACTGGAAGGGAGCTACAACCTCCTAGCCCTTGTACTAGACGATATGTTTACTAGTATGTAGGCGCTGACCTACGGAAGGCTATTACCTTCTTTCTTCCTCCAGGGACCACGTTTCATAAATTTTCAGATTAGATATTCCTGGATCACAACACCACAAGTTGAAGGCCATGTTTCATCAAATTTTCACACTAGACCTATCAAAGCCTTTTAAAATTAAACTGCATCAACCAATATTCAGTTAATCTGAAAAATTAGATCACTGACACCAAAACACTGTGCTAAACCCAGAACCCTGCATCATCACCCAGAACAAGATGTAACCTCAAAGATCATACATTAGAGTGTATACGCTACTTGGTTGAACCGAACCTGCGTGTATACACTACTTCCTTTAACCCAACCTATGTATATCTTTAAAGATACTGAATCACACTTCTAAACCACAGACTGTACCAATAAATGACATTCTGAAGATCTACTATCATATTACAGAGTTCAAAATAGATAGCAACATGGATCACCCTTCCTTCTTAATCAATCAATCAATCAGACTCAATTTCCTTATACAATAGTTCTATGTTCAGATCTAAGAGGACTTCATTGACAAACAACAGTAAAACAACAGAATTCAATCAGATAGATCAATCAGATCTAAACAAAAGCTTTTCTTTTTGTGTATGCTACTTGGAAGAGTTAAACCTGCATGTACACGAGCTTTGGCTGAGATGAACTTGTGTACAAATATGCAAATTTTGACTAAGAACTTCGCTACAATTATAGACTTCACACAAACCCAGATCATGATAGATACTAAATTGAACAGGTGCAAAACATCAAATCTGGTCATAACGAATATTAGATCATTCAAGAATAAGTCATTTCAAGTCTCATGATTCCTAATCCAATGTTAAACTCAAGGTACACATGAATATTTCAGATCTAGTCCCAAACATAACCCTGCAACACAACATATACTTTAGATAGAAGTATTCCTTAGAATCTAATTGCTTGCACACCTTGGCCTAATGATTTTCTCCTCCTTATATACTCTTAGGCCTTTCTCAATACCTTGAACCAAAACCACTTAGGACCAATACCTTAGACCCAATACCTAGGGTCAATACCTTGGACCAAATGCCTCAGACCAATTACCTTGGACCAAAATACCTTGGATCAAATATCTTCGACCAAAAACATGGTTTTCCAACATGTACATGCTTTTTCACCTGTGAAAGTTCATGTATATGATATACGCTACTTTTGTTCTGTTAAACTGTGTACGTACGCACCTTGGACAAAGTGAACCTGCATATACCTCTCTTTCTTCATTCTTTGGAGTTTGATCTGTAATCCTTTGCTATTGACCTACTGCACTATCAATTTTCCTCTGTGTGAGTTGCCATCAAGGACAATACCTGTATCATAATGCTGACAAAATATCCCACAATGACCTAATTATGGAATTGCTCAGTAGAGATAACTTGTATGGTATGACACATGTCACTATTTTAACCTTTACCCATGAAAATGATACAAAATAATCTACAATGTGTGAAATTCATGTCAATTTTTACAAAATTCAAATATGATGTTCGAAGTGAAAGTTATGATGATTTTCCCTAGATCACATGTTTGAGACTGAATTATGGAGTACGTAGAAACCACAAGTTCCTTGGACCATATATCTGTAAATACAGTGAACCAAGATCTGAAATGTTTACAAAATGTTATTAACATTTAGAGTCTACATTGTCCAAATTTCAGCTTATGAAGCATCACAGAGAAAAAGTTGTATTGAAAATTCTGAGATGGTCTGTTTGAAGCATCGAAATGCTAGGATCCATGACTTTGATTCAAAATGTTATGTAACTAGATCACAAAATAGAAGAAAATATATATCAATGACTAGAAAATAATCCTATTTGTCAAGGAAACCTCCTTTGACATGACATAAATGACCAATTCTTAGATGATTCAAATGACAAGACCTCCTTGGTATATATAGGAGTCTAAGGGGTCAAAATATAATTAGGGCCTACATAACAATAATAATGTAAGGGCACAATAATAAAAATATTTGGCTTATATTGGAGATAAAAATAACAATATGGGAGCTACACTATTTCTTTAGAGACCTAACAAAAATCGTGGTTTGTGAGTTTTTATTTCATTGTTCTCTATTTCAAGCATAATTTTAATTGAACGAATATGCAATTAAGATTAACCTACAAAACCAAAAATATAAAGAGAAATAAATCCCTAATACTGTAGATTTCATATTTTTAAATATAGTTTTATTAGATATGATGTGACAAACTATATAATGGAATATATAGGGTACCTTACGAATCATATTGATATTTGTTGTAGCAGCTACAACCACCCTCTAAAATTTTTCTTATGCTTCTTTTTGGAGCCCCCCTTCTAAATCACAACAACTCATCTTGCACTGATCCAGGTACTTGTGCTTTGATTGAGCCTCATGCTTTCCATCTTGGTTTGTGTTATCTTACTTGGTTTACTAGCTAACCCACAAGGTAATCTCTCGACTTGGTTTTCATCTAGTTTTGGGCTTGCATTAGAGAACTGCACAGTCCTTGAGGGAAACCAACCTTTCTCTTTGGAATTGTGAAGTCCAAGTTGACAATGAGCCTAGACCTCAAGAATTGTGCAGTGCTAGTTGATAGACTGTCGTGAGCTAAGAAATTGCGTAGAGCATGAGAGGCAGAGAATAACCACTCAGCAAAAAAATTGCATAGAAGTTGCTCAGTGCATGAGCTAGAGAGATGCCTTGTCCTTCCTAGAAATAAGCAATCTCTCTAGGCAATGCATGATAGTTTTTCCTGAAAAAACAGAAAGCAAAAACATGAAAAAGCATCCCTAAAAAGTAGGGATCTATTTTTAGCAGTCCGCAAAAGGCACTTGAGTTATTTTGGAAACTGTTTCCAAGTGTTCCTTTTTCTTTGATGTTTGGCCTTGACATCATAAACCCTAAATTGACCAATTATATTTAATGGATGATGATAGAGCTCATTTTCACATTTGATCTTGGAGCTCTAGCATTCTCACAGAGATGAAGGAACATTCAGTGTGATCATCATCACTTTTCCAGGTAAGTCTTGCTTTTCTAGCTTTTTACTTCCTTTTCTGTCGCTTTTCCTTGCTTAGATTGTGATAGTGTTGTTTCACTTGTTTTTTTGAACTAATGCTAGCATTTTAACTTGTTTTAGCTTTTAAAAGTGTTGTTTCAAGTTTCCGATTACCTTTCCCAAGTGTCGCATCTATTTTCCCATTTTTGCACTAATGATCGTCATTATGGTGACTCCCTTCACTTGCTTAGTTTTCCTTCAGTTTCATTGATTCCTACACTTGTTTCACTTCCATGCATCATCACTCAGTCAGATCCACACTCAGCATCACATCATCCTTCAAATCTTCTCAATTTCACTCAGTCAGATCCACACTCAGCATCACATCATCCTTCAAATCTTCTCAATTTCACACTCCCCTAGGGCAGACCTAGGTTTCCCTTTCCCAAATCTTGCACTCCCTTGCATGAACTATTCATTTTGGGAGCTCAATGCCTCTTCCTTGGCTTTTGGAATTACACAAAGGCTACTCTAGCCTGGATCTAATTGTGCATCGTGTAGTTCCAGGAGATGACCTCTCAGTCTAGCCACTAAGACTACATAATGCACAGCCTCTCCAACCCTTGGACCCTGACTGAACTATGCATCGTATAGTTCTAGTAAGCAAGCTTACTGACTGATTGTTAGGACTACACAATGTGTAGTTCCTAAAGTGAGCTAGTGACCCCTTCAAACCAGAATTGTGCAATCCTTCCCAAATTGAGCCTCGTTTGTTGCTTGATCTTGTCTTGAATTTTCTTTGGTTTTTGAATTGACATTTTCTTTACATGAGTGTCCTCTCTATCCCATAGGTACAACAATTTTTTAGCATCTCTCACGCAATTACAATTAACATGGTATCCAGAAAAGCTACATCAAAGGAAATAACCAAGAGGAGTACTGGGGAAGCAGTCGAGCAGATATTAGTTGATCTACCAGTCTATGCAGACACTCAACTATTCATTGAGAAGGGCACAAAGTTAACATGGTATCAAATCAAAGATACTTTTGGAGAGGACTTCATGGAAGACTTAGAGGACTGGAAGGTATATATCAATATGCAGCAGTTAGGCTTATACAAGGTTGCATGCAAGTACTATACCTTCTCTTGTGCAGATATTATCAGTTGGATTGTCTCACACAGATCTAGAGACTATACATTGATAAGTGCCAGTGGGATATAACTTTCCACCTTCATGGCAGATAAATTTCAGCAGATGTATCATTTAACTCTGTTGGAAAAGCACATAGACAAACTTTTCTATTCCACCCATAACTTTTTGAACAATAGAGATATCATCAAGTGTTGGGTGATAGATCCGTCAAAGTTTAGAAAGACACTCAATCATGTTTACAAGACAGAGTCTCTCAGGAAGGCTTATAAGTTCTTGATCATCTTTGCATGCTAAATATATGGTTAAGAGAGCAAATAAACCTTTTTTCAAGGTTGGGTAGTTGTACTCAACTAGTTGGTCAGTGATGGGAACCCATTCAACTGGTCAGATTTGTTGGCTCATCAGTTGATGATCCATGTGACTAATGCCAAAAATCCACCCAAGAATGAGCAAGCGAGATTCTATATGTCTCCATACTTACTGGATACAATTTGTGCTCGGAAGCAGTTTCCTAGCATGAGATGGACATGGACACCAAAGGAGACTACCATCAACATTTATTACAAGTTAATTTCCAAGTGCTGCTATCAAGGAGTAATGGCAAGGCTAACTGACCATTTCATAATCCCATTGTAGAAGCTTATATTTGAGTAGGATCCACCTTGCATGTCCCTATAAGCAATGAAGGTGGTACTAAATGTTGCATATTGGAATGCCTCACCTAGTGGCACCTTCATCAGAGTATTTGGCAGAGAGAAGCCTCTGCATTTTCTACCAGGGTATGCCACGGATAAGATGGTCATGCAAGATGTCTCATATCACCTCTCCACATGATTATCAGTATGACTGCATAGGAAGAAGAAAGTGCCATGGCTCACTCTTTCTTTGTGGCTTGGATTGTAGGAGATTAAGAGCTTGAAATATGGAAATGTTGATGCTAAGGAGATACTGAAATTTGAGTTCAGTACCAAATACTTTAATCTATATGATCCCCATGATATTTTAAAGAACCATTGTGTGAATGTGTACTATCTGTGGATCCATGGGACATTTCACTGGTACAAGGAGGACCCTTGGAGGTGTTGCTACAATGACTCCAACCTCCATGAGGTGGTGAGTAAGGAAATAAATTAGAAGGATCCTCTACAAGAAGAAGTAGTAGCACATGAAGCCACAAAAACAACAACAATAAGCAACAACCCAGTGCAGGACAAGGGAAAGAGGAAGGTTGATGTGGATCCAGAGGCAGAGGAAAGCTGCAAGATGAAGGTAGATCCTCTCATAGAAAGCATCTTTGGTAGCAAAAACAAATAGGGAGAAATGGATAAAGAGAGCAGAGCGAAGGAAGAGAGAAAAGAAAAGGCTGCAAGAAGCATAACTAAATTTGTAGGATATAGAGAGGAAGTTTAAGGAAGAGCGGTAGTTAAGGAGGAAAGAAAGATAAGAGAAGCATAAATAGGAGGAAGAAGAAAGGTAAGGTGTGTTGACAAATAAAACAATGCCCATACAGGTTATGGAGTCTAAAAAACTGACAGTTGAAGTAGAGGGTGAACAGATGTAGGATCGGGAGCTTACTTAGCACATTGAGGAAACTATTGAAGTGATATACTTGGATTTGGAACAAGATCCAAAAAATGAAGAAACAAACCTCATGCTGAGAGCACCGAAGGTCACTGCTCAGTCTCCACCACTTCTAATGTCAGAACCAGTCCCGAGCGAGCAAGGAGAAGTTGTTCTCCTTGATGTTGATCTGGTCATGGATGTGTACAATATATCATTTTATGAGTTGCAAAAGAGGATTGTACATGCACAGAGGAAGCACTTCTTGGATGATCACACATCACCTACCTTCATCAAGGAAAGGGTGATAGTGCCATTTATCAGAAAGAATCAATATTCCCTTGCTGATGCCACCTTTCCCTATGTAGGAGCGACGAGCTTATATTTTAAGTTCATGTTGGCCAAGAATGAAAAAATGGAAAAGAACTTGTAGGCTACTAGGCAAGAAGTAGAACAACTTCGAGATCATAGTGTAGTTTCTGCAGTGGGTGAGATGAGGGAAGTGATACTGGCCAAAGTATAAACACTTGAGAGTACCATGCAGAAGATTTGTGACAGATTTGTCAATATGCATAAAGAATTTTTCCATGTGCATGACTTACAACAGTGGAGAAAAATTTTTGTTCAAACTCTCAAGAACATACATGTTGTCATTTCCCATGTGCAAGAGTGGACAATGCATATAAATGGGCCCTGCTTCACTTGCCAAAGAAGATGAAGCCATAGGTAGAGATGGAGGAAGCAAAGGTTTGGATGTTAATCTAGAACTATGAGAAGCTTTCCTGATTCATTAGTTGAAACAAACATCATTACACAGTTATATAGCAGTCTAGATGTCATAGTGAGAATGCATAGGATCCCATCATCAGTTCCCTCATCGAGGCTAGACCAAAGAACCAAGTCCCGCGAGAGAGCACTGGGGAAGACTTGGCTCTGAGCACACATAACATGCAAAAGTACATTGGTGGTCTAGTCATGGTCAACACCATGTTGCACATGCTTCAGGTGGAGTTGGACACTAGTTCCAAGACCATATACATGGATGTTATGGAGGCAAGAGTCTACTATCATAAAGACACCATCAAGAAATTTGGGGACATTGTCACACAATACCATGCTTGGCATCAATATGTGACCAAGAAGCACCAAGTAGATGTTGTCAAGTTGGTCTTTCCCCAATCTTCAAGTCATAGTGTTTTTTCTTATTAGGCTATCTCTAGCCTATTTTGTCTCATAGTTGTACATGTGGAAAATGTAATATTATTTGTAAATATGTTGTAAGTGAAATTCCAAGTATCATTAGTAGAATGTGGAAGGTTGTCGTGTTATGTAATAAGTTATTTATAAAGAAGTTGAAGAGTTAAGATGAAAGTCAAAGAGTCACAAGGGGGGAATGTTAGGGGTCACCCCACCCTTTGTTATTAATAGAACCTGATAACGCATAGAATAGGCTTTTTGGAGCCAATGTTTTGGCTAGGCTTAGGCTTAGAAATGGCTTGGGAGTAATGTGACAAGCCTTGGCTTCTCCACAATGTAGAGGAAGTATACTTCTTTGGAGGAGCAGGTGTTCTTTTCTATAATGTTCCACTATCGAGGCTAGTGGTCATCAATGGTGTATGTATGGATGGAACTTTAACTTATAATAATAATAACAAAGCCAACATGATTTCTTGCATATGCTATTATTCTAGTTCGAATATTCTGGTTTCTTTAGCAATGTATGTTGTTCAACTTACACATTTTATTATGAACTACTTTGTATGCAATTATACACATCTTGTTGAATGACCATTGTTGGATTAACCCGTCACTTTAATTTGTGGACTATTTCGCATTTTAACTAGTGATGTCATTCCACTCATGTGTTCTCTTCAAGCTGTGTACTATTACAGGCTTCTAAGGAGTGCACCTCATATTCCCCTTCATGTGTTAGAACCTTCATGCATCGTACATGACTCTCCACAAGGTCACACACTTTCTCTCACCAAAAGTTATCTTACCTACCTCTATGCGCTACAACGGAAAAGACATTACACTACCACCCATTACTGAGACTCTTACTCCAAATGATTTGAGGTCTAGTTGGGACTTCATATCGAGGAGATCCCTTGAATTTTTGAGGGTCCAACACTATCAATATTTTTGGTGCTAGAAAGAGGGCCAGATGACAAGTTGAGCCCTTGAAGTATGTTTTGAATTTTTGCACATATTTCATGACTTCTATCAAAATCACAACCCTAACATGTTTCTCTAACTTTGTTGATTTTGATGTGCCAATGAGCATTATAGATGACTTGTCCAAATATAAGTTCAATGGTGACAATGGAACACCCATGCTCAGGCACATAGTTTCCTTTGATGGCTTATATGTCAGGCATGATGTCCCCTTGGATGAGATTTCCTGTGGGTTGTTCACTTTAACGTTCGAAGGGTAAGCTAAAAATGGTGTTACACATTTCCCACAGCCTCTATACACTCTTTTGATCATATTTTCAGAGAATTATGTTGTGCATTGTTTATTTATGCTTGTAAAGACTTAATCTTTTTAGCACTTTCATGATCACTTTCTTCATTGCTGTTATGAATTTCCTGAAGAAGAATTTGACAGGAAATTTTTGGGGGAAAGATTTCAATATTTTGTTCACATTTATGATAATCCACATGATTTAGAATCTTTCCAGCCTCTACGAACATACCTTGGTGTTAGAGCTTATAAATATGATATGGACAAGGATTCTATCCCAAGTGACTCTCCACCCCCTTCTCATTAAACAACTCTGGATCCATAGGTCAAGGTGGGAGAAGTTGAGCATCCACTTGTTGATCTGTCATCATCTCCTCCTACCCCACCTTCTCAATATTTCTACACAGATTTGTACTGCAAGCCCGATGGTTGTCATGTGGTCTCACCTCCTCGTCCTCTGCCCTTTGGTTCCTTTGGCCCTCCAGATTTTGGTGTGTTGTGTTCATCTGTCTCAAATCTCACATGTGATGTTCACGAGGATTAAGTACTGGAAGGAGTTGGTGTTGAACAATGAACCTGAGCTATTATTTTTTATGAGTATGTGTGGGATTTTGAACAAGAATATATGGTGAAGGATGACCTCCTTCTGTCCACACGTCGTCCACTATATCCTGACATCCACAATTCTGTTCTTTCTATTCCATGTTGTCAAAATTCATTTCCAGATGTTTCTATTTTCGATCAGTCACAAAACACCTGGGATGCTAGTTCTTCATTCAATTTTAGAGAGGACAAATGTATCCTCTCAGATCCTCTCAGATCCTACCAATCTCTTATCTTACATTTCCTGAAACATAGACGGTGAAATTTCTCATTTTTCATCATCGCCTCTTTATGATTCATCAGATCATGAGGATGTTGTTCATCATCTTGAAGTTTCTAGTTGTGGTTGTTGTTATCTCTTCATTCATTCATTTATTCATGACTTTGATTTTCTTGATGTTCAGCTTTTTAGGCCACCAGTCTTTGATGATCCATCTTTTGATGAACTGGAAACCCCTCAAGCTATCGAGGCACTTCAGCCCAAATTGATGGCTATGTTATGTTCTCGTAGCCTTGAGGTTAGTTCCACTTCCAATAAAAAATCTATAGAATCTTTCCAGGCTCCTCATCACTCTGTTGTTCACATTGAAAATCAATCTATTTCACAGTTTTTGCATCCTCCACCAAAATCACATGATCCTATCGCTCATGCATTGTAGGCATCATATGTAGCAAGAAGTATTGTGAAACAAAATTTTTGTTCTTTCTTTATGTTTAGTCATATTTCAAGTTCAAAGGTGTGTACATTTTTGTCTTTCATGTGCAATGTAACAGGACACCGTGATACATTCACTTAGTGCCTTCCATGTGCTTTTTATTTTTACTTTTTTTGTGGATGCATACAAGCTTCGAACTTTTTGGTTTGCATCTTTTTATATTTCTTGCCTGGTTTGCTTGGATATATTTCTTGTCAATAACCTACATGGGCCAACCAATGCATTGATGGTTGCATTGGAGGTATCACTTCATGTGAGTTGGCCTATGCTTTTCTTAGCTTAGGAGTAGGAGTAGTGTTTTCTTTCTTGTTTGTTTCTTGATTTGGTTACTTTGTTTTGATTGCTCTTGATTCTTTACTTTTCTTATTTTATTTTGCACCCATAGGTTATTTTCTGCATGAAATCATCTTTGGCTTCTTAGACAAGCATGGTGAAATCCAAGAGGAAATTTTACAACTATCAACAATTGGTTTATCTATTCCCTCTGTTTATGTGAATCTTGCATTTCCTCTAGTCAATGATGCCCTGATGGAAAATTATTTCCTTTCAAAGAGATTCATAGTGAAATCACAATTCTTTCACTCTTAACTAGTACTACCTACTCTAATTAGTTTTCTATATTATGTTAACCATTGTCAACTTGGTCAAGTAGCGTAAGGAGAGGGGGAAACCTTAAAAGGTATGTTAGAGTTATATATAAATATCCTTATCTAAAGAAACAACCTTTTCTTCTCTCAATAAGTTGGGATCGCTCTTCTGTCTCATGAAATAAATAAGTGCCTATGCATAGTTCTTTGAAAAATGAAAAATGAAAAAAGAAATAAAGGACGAAAGAAGAGAAATGCTTCTTACACAGAGAGGTGAAGCAAGCAACTCTGTCCGGGTACTATCTAGGCTCATTGGTAGTGGAGCAATTCTTATGTTCTTGAAGTGACTCCGTGGGGGTAAGTTGAAAATAATTAATATTATTTTGTATTAATGGAGAAACGGTTACACAAGTTGTAACGTATCTCCTTAGTTTAGGATTTGTTCCTAGAATTTAGGAGTTTAGTTGCAACTTCCTTATCTCTAGTAATGTACTTAATGATGTAATTGCTCATTTGATGAATGTAGGGTGTACGAAGATAGTTCTCTTTGTTTGAGTGCAGTCTCCAGGTGCATTACTCACCTGTGAGCTGCAACTCCTTATTTTTCAATTCAAGTCTGATTTTTATCTTGGTATCAGAGCACAAAGTAGGGACAACCTTAATCTTTTTTTTTAGGATGCATCATTGATTACAGAACTGTAGTGGTGGTAGTGTATATTGAAGCATTCGTAGAATTAGGTGGACTGCAGTAACACCTAAAGCATAGGTCTCAGATGACTGGTCATCTCTGAGTGCAAGAAAGGGTTGGCGCAGTTTCGTCGTGAATAGTCGTGCCATTTTTGAGCGGAAAGTGGGGTTCGCACGGTTTTTTAAGGAACGGTCATGCCATTTGGTGCGGTTTTGATAGTGATAATCGCGCTAATGTGCCAGAAATTCCCATTGGCATGGAAAAGCAAGGATTAATCACGCCAATTTCGTAAGACACGTCAATTTTGTTTCTGGCATGGATCTTTCGCTGTTGAGAAGTGCCAGCCTCTTTCTCTTTGAAAAACCTGCAATTTTTTGCAGATGGACTTTGCTCGATGGTGGCACTTTGAAATTTCAAATCTGTTCGGTGGTAGCAGATCGGATTTGCCCGGTGGTGGCGCGTTGGAGTTCCTGATCTGTTTGGTGGCAGCAGATCAGATTTTCCCGGTGGTGGTGCATTGGAGTTCTTGATCTGGTTGGGTGACAACAGATCGGATTTGCTCGGTGGAGGCACATTGGAGTTTCTAATCTGTTAGGTGGCAGTAGACCAGAATTTCCCGGTGGTGGCTCATTGAAGGTACAATTTTTTTCAGCAAAACAGAGGTTCAGATCTAGTATGTGGTGATTTTTTTTAGTGTTCAGTTGGATAGACTTATTCATCAGAAGATCATAAATTTTATTAGTCCAATATGAATAACAATATAGAATCATATCTCCACGAGTCTGGCAAACTCGATGGATCGAATTTCTCCAAGTGGAAATTCAAGATGCAGACTTTACTTGAAAGTGCAAATGCATGGTCGATCGTTATAGGAAATGAGCTGAGACTAGAATCAGCTGCACAAGAACAAGATTGGGATAAAAGGGAGACAAAAGCAAAGGTCATATTGAAGTTGTCTGTCAAGAACAATGTTATCCCACATATTAGAGACTGTAAATTAGCCACTGACATTTGGATGACGATCAAAAACCTATATCAGACGCAGAATACAAATCGTGTCTTGTCACTCAAAGGCATGCTGTTTGAATTAAAGATGGAGGAGAATGAGTTCGTTGCTGGATTCATTGCTAGACTCAAAGACCTGAAGGACAGATTGGGAGATATCAGAGAGAAAGTTTCTGATTAAGATCTGGTCATGATCACGTTGAATGGAATGAATGATGAATACCACGTGTTTATCATAGGGTTGTCAGCAATAGAGAAAGCCCCTGCATTTGAAGAGCTGACAGGGATTTTTCTACAGGAAGAAGAGCGACGACAAAATTTGAAATCAAAAAGCAATGACCTTGCTCTGATGGAAAAAAGGAGACAGTATAATGGGAAGCAGCATCAGCATCCGCAGCAGTAGTAGCAGAAGGGAGCCAACACATTTCAGAAGAGACCGCTTAAAGGTATGTCTGCTAATAATTTTCCCAGCAAGAAATGTTTTTACTGTGGAAAACCTGGTCATCAGATTAAAGATTGTTATAAGAGGCAAGTAGACAAAGGAAGAAACAAACAGAGAAAACATAAGGGTTACTTTGTTGGGGAAGAAGAGGACCATAGCCACGAACTTCGACTATTTATAGTCGATTGTGCTCTTTCAGCTTCAAAGGGAGATGAGGATGACATATGGTATGTCGACTCTGGCGCTTCCTCACATATGACTGGTAAGAAGGATTTGTTTGAATTTCTTGAAGAAACTTCATGTGGGTCGAAAATCTATTTAGGAGATGATACTGGATATGGGATCAAAGGATATGGTGACATTCCTGTAAAGTTACCGAGTGGTGACATTAGACATCTTAAAAATGTATTGTATGTTCCAGGAATTAAAAAAAATTTGGTCTCTGTCTCAATGATTACTGATCAGGACATGCAAGTTCAATTCTTTAAGACTAACTGTGTCATTAAGGATAGCTAGATGGAAACAGTTGCAACAGGAGTGCACGTGGGGAGCCTGTACAGATTAGATGTGAAGAGCATGCCACAGCAAGCAATGGTTGCAACTGGATCGACAGCCAAAGATCTCTAACATCAGAGATTCGACCATCTTAATCTGCAAGTGTTATATGCCTAGGGGGGATAATATTGGGTACCAAGGGAGGTACCCAAGGTAATAATGTAATAATGGGATGGGCCATAGTAATAAATAAGGTGGTTAACCCATATCATGTAAGGGACCACAAGTAGTTAGTAATAATGTAATGGGCCCAAGGTATTAGTTGGATGGTATGAGGGAACCATGGTAACGATCCATGGTATTGCATGTATGAGGCTTATATAGAGTCTTGACTATTCCTTCCATGTAGAGTCTCTAGTCTCTATATAAGCCTCATACATATAATACCATGGATCATTACCATGGTTCCCTCATACCATCCAACTAATACCATGGGCCCATTACATTATCACTAACTACTTGTGGTCCCTTACATGATATGGGTTAACCACCTTATTTATTATTATGTCCCATCCCATTATTACATTATTACCTTGGGTACCTCCCTTGGTACCCCATATTATCCCCCCCAGGCATATAACAGCAAGACCTCATCCTACTTCAGAGAAAAGGTATAGTTGATGGACTTCCTGTTTTCCATAATGTTAAGCTGGATTGTGATGGATGTGCATTAGGGAAAATGCATAGAGAAGAGTTCCCTTTGCATGTTAATAGAAAGGAAAGACATATTTTAGAACTAGTGCATACATACATCTGCGGACCTATGCAAACTAGGTCATTAGGAGGAGCATATTACTTTCTCTTATTTACAAATGATTGCACTAGATTTTCATGGATATACTTTCTGAGTAAAAAGAGTCAAGCCTTTTCGTATTTTAAAGAGTTTAAATCCATGGTAGAAAACTATACAGGAAAAAGGATAAAAATTCTCTGCTCAGATCAAGGGGGAGAATACAGGATGGGAGAGTTCGTGAATTTCTGCAAGCATCATGGGATTGTGCAATAGTTTACAGTGCCCCACACTCCAAAACAAAATGGAGTGGAAGAATGGAAGAAAAGAACTCTTGTGGAGTGCGCAAGGAGCATGCTCCAAGGTAAGGATCTATCAAATAGTCTTTGGGCAGAAGCTATTAACACTGATGTGTATTAAAAGAATAAGAGTCCTACTAGATGTCTAGGCTTCAAAACCTCTTTTGAAGCATTGTTTGGATTCAAAGCAACAGTAAGTCACTTAAGAATATTTGGGTCAAAAGCTTATGCTCATATACCTAAGGAAGAAAGGAAGAAGTTAGATCCCAAAGCCCTGAAATGTATATTTGTTGGATATGGCACTGAGTTGAAGGCATATAAGTTATTCAATCATGTGACTCACAACGTGTATGAAGAGAACTCTCTTTGTACACTCTACATTCATCAAATGAGCAATCACATCATTAATTACATTACTAGAGATAAGTAAGTTGCAACTAAACGCCTAAACTCTAGGAACAAATCCTAAACTAAGGAGATACGTTACAACTTGTGTAACCATTTCTCCATTAATACAAAATAATATTAATTATTTTCAACTCCCCCCCCTTAATGGAGAAAGGATTATCCTGAAATCCTAGCATCCCTCTAAACAATTCAAACTTTACACGCCCAAGAGGCTTAGTAAAAATATCAGCCATATTATCACAAGTTTTACAATATTCAACACATATCCCTTCTGACTGTTGTTTCTCTCGAACCAAATGAACCTGAGTATCGATATGCTTGGTATTTTTATGAAAGACTGGATTGTATGCAAGCTTGATGGTACTCTGGTTGTCAGTTTTGATAATAGTTGATTCTTTCTGCTCTTCTTCTGCATCTTTGAGAAGTCTTCTCAACCACATAGCTTCACATGTGGCTGCACACAATGCTTTTTATCTGGGTACTGTCCAGGCTTGCTAGTAGCAGAGCAACACTAGAGATGAAACTAAAACTCTGACAACCTATATTACTTGTGCATTTATATACCCATCATCCCCAATCAAAAGAGCTCATTTTGACTTGGCTTGGTATGTGTGGTGCCAATAAAGAGAATGGTAAGGACTACATCTTTAACTCAAGCTATGTGAAGAAGCTATGATGATCAAAGAACGAAACAATACTTCTGAAAGAGTTATACTCGCTTTTCACGAAACAAGGTCCATACAGAGAGAGGGAGTTCTACCAGTGTGTTGCCAATGTTTTAGCACTACAACCACCCTCCAAAATTTTTCCTATGCACTTTTTTGGATCCTCCCTTCTAAATCACAGCAACTCATCTTTCACTAATCCACGTACTTGTTCTTTTCTAGAGCCTCATTCTTTCTATCTTGGCTTGTGTTCACTTACTTTGTTTACTATCTAACTCATAAGTTGATCTCCTAACTTGGTTTTCATCCATTTCCTAGCTTGCCTTAGATAACTGTGCAATCCTTCAAGGCAACCAACCTTGCTTTTAGGAATTGCATAGTCCAAGCTACCTATGAGCCTTGAGCTCAAGAATTCCATAGTGTTAGTTGAGAGTTAGCCTTGAGCTAGTAAATTTCTCAAGGCATGAGAGGAAACCTAGAGTCAGTCAGCTCAGAAATTGCGCAGAAGCCTTTCTACTTAGGAGCTACTTAGTGCATGAGCCAAAGAGTTGCCAAGTACTTCCTAGAAGTATGCAATCTCTCTCGGTAACGCATGGCAATTTTTCCTAGAAACTAAAAAAAATAAAAAAGAGAAAAAGCATCCCTAAAAAATAGGGATTAATTTTTAGCAGTCCGAAGGAGGCACTTGAGTTATTTTGGAAACTATTGCTAGGTGTTACTTTTTCCTTGATTTTTGGCCTTACTATCATAAACCCTAAATTGACCAAATCTATTTAATTGAGGCTTCCATAGCTCATTTTCACATTTTGATCCGAATGGAAATTAGCAACCACCAATGATATTCATTGACCCATGGTATTTATCCACTCATGGAATATACCCATGGTATTGTAAGTGGCATCCACCTGGAAATTGACATCCACTGATGGTATTCATCAACCTATGGTATTTATCCACTCATTGAATATACCCATGGTATTGTAAGTGGCATACACACATGGTATTCATTCACCCATGGTATTGCAAGTGAGATCTACCTATGATATTCAATCATCCAAGGTATCTACCCACCCATGGAATTTACCTATGGTATTATATAAAAACAAAAGACTATAAGTAACAAGTTGCATTTTGTAAAAAGACATATTGTCGACCACAATGTAGCTTTTAAAATTATTCTCTATTTTAATAAAATGTTTGTTGGTTGTTTTGTCACCCATGATGCATAGGCATTTAAACTGTTGCAGATTCAAATTCATGTGCACGATGGAAATAGGACCATTGACTACCATCTCTAGGATGGGTTGCTCTATATGATGGATAAGCTATGTGTTCATAAAGTTGAGTGATTGCAACTGATTATGGAATTTCACACCTCTAATGTTGAAAGGCACTTTGGTGTACAGAAGATAGTGACCAACTTGCATAGGTAAGTGTATTGGCCTAAGATGCAAGAAAATGTAGCTAGGCTCATAATAGGATGCATGATTTTTTGTAATAACAATCCTAGTAACAGGAATTGGGATCTATATCATCTCTTACATGTACCTACTCAGCCTTAGAAAATAATTTCCATGGACTTTGTGGGAGGTTTACCAACAAGTAGGAAGGGAAATGAATATGTATTCATGGTAGTTGAAAGGATCAACAAGATGTTTATTCTAATAACTAATAAAAATGAGTCTTTCTTTGACGGTATTTTATCACTATTTCTGTGACATTTCACTTCTATAATGACAAAATGGTTTTTTACGAAACGTGGAACATGCTCTGTCACATTATCAATGTTTTCCAAATTATTCGTAATTTTGATGCCTACTACATGTCTGTAAACCAACAAAAGAATGACTAATCTATCATTGGAATATCAATGGAAGTAGGATTTTTATGATGTCACACGATTCAAAATAACTATGATCAGTCTATCACCAAACTAGTGACACAATCAATGAAAATTTTCGTCAAAATACCAATGAAATAAAGAGTCTTATGGTGTCACATGATTAATGATAACTTTGGTCAGTCTACCACCCAACGTAAACTTATCTTGCTAAAGTGTGTCATTGAAATACCGACTAACATTGGTGTTGCTCTATTGACATCATTGGGCATAGGAGTCAAAAGAGGAATGGACAAGTTAGTGTCAATAGATGGAACACATGTGATTTTTTTTATAAATGTTCTATATCATGCACGTTAACAACTATCGTAAGAATGATGAGGTGGATTAAAAAAATATATTAAAATTATCTATACCCTCATGTGATTTCATTTGTCGTGATCTTCCAATTTATTTTTTTATTGAGATAGTGGTCTGGTAGAAAAATAATAGTATAAATATGTACAAATTTATAATAGAAACTAGGAAGGATTTTAGAGATTTGAACAATAAGATTATAAAACAATTGTAATGTTTTGACACTTGATGGTTTAAAAAATGAAATTGTACTGAATATACTATTTACAAAGATTCTTGGAATACTAAATAGTGATTGGAACATATTGGTTTTATCTTGTTACCCCTTTGCATCTAATTTGATCTTATTTCTATGAAATATTTCTGCATAAATAAGTTCGGTTACATATGGTGATACACGATGCTACATGGAAACTATTATAGTCTTCAAATTGGATATTAATACCAAATGTTCTAGGAGGAGACATATTTAGAGATGCCACACCCACATAACATTAAGACTAACCAATATGAAGAAGTCTACCAGTGAATTAGATTCTCCAAGTTACACAAAGTAGCTACATGCCTTCCTATATCACCTTGTGCAAAAACCATCTCCCATATCATCAACCAAACTATAATGGATAAGAAGTTAATTAGATATAAAAATGGGAAAGTTATCACATCATTTGGGACGTCCACCTTGGACATATACTACAATTTTTTGTGGAAAAGGTCAGCCTCACTGAAGAGTGGATGTAGTAATTCACATTAGATTATAAAGAGGTGATGGAAAGCTAGTGGGTGATCGACATACTATTCAAAGCAAGAATAAAAACAACTTATCTAACAAACCTACTAACAACTCCTTACAACTATTTTATATCTTCTAAGTAAACTATATGACCCATAAAATTCCATGAACTTCAAGGAATCATTAGTGCCACTAATATACACAATAACTGAATCACACATAGTATACAACTAGAGAACCATTCTTTACATTTCACTATAACCAACCATTGCAAGCGCCAAGTAGATAGCACTTGTGACACACCAAGAATTTTACATAGCCTCCTCCTAGATATTATTATGTGATAAACATTTTCCTAGCCATGATGTGGAAGTGGAAAACAAGTGACCCTTTTATACATATAAAATTCCAATGTACAATTATTAACTCTACCATCACAAGATATCTACACAACTTCTAACTTTTCTATATCAATTGATTTTCTATGCTTCAACTTATTGTATTCCAAATAATGTGATGCTTGTAGGGAGAAAGCTATATGATTGGAACATTTATCCTTTAACTCAAATCCTCTAGTTTATTTGATATCAATATTAGATGTAAGGAATCTCTTTAACTCTACTCATATCTAGGATCTGTATCCAAGAGAGAAAGAAGGAATGTATCTCCTTCTTTTTCTTATTGAGCTCTACAACACGTATCAATGAAGGAGTGATATTATATATAATTTGGATTCATTTGGGTGACTTAAAATGAAGCTTCTAATTAATGGATTTCTCTTTGTGGTTTTATTTGAAATTATTATTGCCTTATATATTACTTATGGATAGATATAAGGATATTAATGGAGTACATGGATAACCAATGAGGTTACATTTAAAATTTAGACAAGCACTGGTCTCACCAACAATACTTAGAAGATGTGGTTTTTCTTACCTTATGAATAACATGCCATGAGAGGCCCAGTATTATATAATATAAGTTGAAGTTGTATACCCAAAATGGGCAGATGAATGCTTTTCTTTAATTTGATATAGGAATGATACATGATGCATAAGAAATGTAGAAGGATGATAAAACCATTGAATAAAAAAGGAAATAAAATGATGTAAGGAATTATTTGTTACACTCCCAAACAAAATGACGGGGAGAGCTAAGACCATAACAATCAAAAGCTTATAAAAATGAGTTTCTATGCTTTTTGTTGTTGCACGATACATTATACTAATATTAGATCCAGTTCCAAGCACACTAAGGGTTGTCATTCTAGGGTTGTACCAAAATAACAATTGAGGATAATTTTGTGATTTAAGTCTAACAATAAGGGAAATTTTCTATTAATATTAATTTGGAGTAGCCCTGAAGAATGCCTTACACTTATTGGGTTGAGATGTTAGGCTTTTGGGATACTAGGCACTAGAGAATCTAGAGTTGTGTTTCAACTAAAGATGAATGTTGATATTGGTTGTATCTTCCTTAACAAGGATTATGGTTTCCATTTTGCCATGTTTTTATGAGATAAATATAAGGTGAATTCATAGGAAGCTATCTTATTTCAAGGCGATGTATTTTTCTAAAGACATTCAACTATTTATGGATCATTTTAGAATTATGAGCATAATTTGTTATCTTCAGGCATCATCCATGTGCTTAAACTACAATATATGGTAGATTTTAAGAATTAAACTAGAGTTTTTAACATATCATAGCTAAAGAAATTTAAGAGTAGAAGGACAAGAATCTATGACCTGGAATAAGAGTAAAATGCTACAATTCTGATATGATTAGTTTCACTAAGTTCGTAGCTTGCACTTTTGAGTTGCAAGAGGAACTAAGGAAAACACTATGACAGCTAAAGACTAGCGTGGAATACTTCCAAGACTTATCTATATAGTTGTTTGCATTCTTGGATACAAACAAGGACAAAAAGGTACAACTACATAGAGTCTATTTGGATATCAATGAATTGAATAAATGGTGAGAGGAAGATAGAAACAAACCTCTATACAAACCTAAAATGATAAAGGAAAAATATATTAATTATCCAACACTAGATAACTACTAGAGAAAGGCACAATCCTAAAAATATATATATCAACATCAATCAACAACTCTGCTCACCTACACACAATTATCAAAAATTTGTTTACATGATGTCACTTACCAAAATTTCTCACGTTTACATGAATCCAGACTAGTGCCCATATCCAATGCATCGTTTATTTTTGCATTGGAAATTTTTGTGAACTTGAGATATGCATTCTCAAGATTTGTAATATGGTTTAAAAATTTGATAGAAATTGCAACCGCTAAAGATTTCAAATTGAAAAACAAGAGACACAATTCTACTCTACTAATTTTGCGGAATGAAAATCACAATTTAGAACAACATGCATAGAGGAAAAAATCAAAACCAGAAATACATATTGATTTCTTGGGGAACGCAACTGGGAAAAACCCCTCAAGTCTTTTGCATTAAATAGTTGAATAGAGAAGTTATTACAATTGCTAGCTGTAGCTCTGAGCTCAACCTACAAAAGAATAACTATTCTCTCTGCTCAAATTGCAAACTCTAGCCAACACTTAGCCAATTATTTTCACACCAAGCCTCCTATTTCCTTGAGTAATTCATAAGAAAAATTTCCCCTAAAAGATAGGAATTTCCTCAAAAATTGATTGCGCAATTACCGATGATTGATAACTAATTACATGAAAAACCTATACATTAAAAACTAGTTTACAGCTGATGTTACATTGCCTTTTCATTTCCACTTTAAAAGTGAGGAATTCAAATTCCCTACATGCACTTGTGATTTATACTATTACACTCTCTAAGTTATACTATTGTCCCACTACAAAAGTGACCTTCAACTGACTCCAACAATAATTAGAGGTCAGTTAAATGAATACAACTAAAAATAATTAAACTAGATTAGTAAAAATTAGCAATCACACATGCATGACTAAACTCCAATCCCTCTAACTCAAATTTACTAAGCTAACTGAGTGACAAGATCCATGTCACACTAGTTAAATTCCTCCAAGTTGTCCTGCTGATATGGAAATTCGATTTACTCAATTTCACTAAGGCTAAAGTCAAATTGATCTTTTCTTGCTACATTTTTTTCAACACTCCCTCTTAGAAAGAAGGGGATTCTACACCACCCCAATCCTATACCTATGGAATTCAAATTTACCTCTCGAAAATGCCTTTGTCAAGATGTCAACATCTTGCTTCTTAGTTGGAATGTACAGTAGAAACATAATTCTCCTCTACACATAGTCCCACAAATGATGATGCCAGATATCAATGTGCTTGGAGCCGTCATGAAATAATGATGATACTAGATATCAACGTGCTTGGACCCGTCATTAAATATTGGATTCTCATAGAGCTTAATGTAACTCTAATTATCCCAATATATCACCATCAGATCCATCTCCTAAATGAATAGTCCCATAATAATTTTCATCATCTATATTGCTTCACATGATGCTTGGCTTGCAACCATGTATTAAGCCTCTACTCAACTGATCGTTGCAAACCTTTTCTTTTAGTTGTACTAGGAAATAACTGCAGACCCAACAATGAAGATAACACCTAATGTAGATTTCCTATTGGATGGACTCCCTGCTCAATATGCATCAATGAATTCTTTCATCTTCACTCCCTCTATCTATCTATACCATAATCCATATTGGGTAGTTCCTTTGAGGTGCCATAACACATGCTTTGTTGCCTTCCAATCTAATTTGGTAAGCCTCATCATATCATGGATAAGCTAGTTGACTACATAGCACATGTTGGGTCATGTGTTCATAGGATAGATATGTGAACCCATAAGTTGCATGTAAATCATAGCATCAACTTCCTCCCATGAAGAAGAATACTCCTTCCTCTAGTTTGTAGTTAGAGGTGTATCCATGGGCTTAAAATTATCCATGTGAAGTATCTAAAGTATCTCGATAACATACTTTCCTTGAGACACAAAACGTTCAACATCACCCTTGCATACTTCTAGCCTGAGGAAGTAATGCATGAGGCCCATATATTTCATCTCAAATTCTCTTCCAAGATCCTCTTTGCAAGAGCTAAACAACTGCACATCACCTCTCAATATTAAATCATCATCATACAAAATAATAATAAGAAACTTACCATCTACCACAGTGTGATAAATGTTTGCATCTGAAGCCCAGTCATCTAAGAAAATTGTTGATCTGAGTGTACCATGCTCAGGGTGCTTGCATGAGACCATATAATTATCTCTTGAGTCTGCACACATGTGACTCCTAATCATATGTATCAAATCCTTCTGGATGCTCTATGTAAATTTCCTCCTCAACAACACCATTGAGAAAATCGGTCTTCATATCCATCTGGTGGATTTTCCACCCCATCTACGTAGCCAATGGTAGAATGGATTTGATTGAGGAATATCTTGCAAATAGTGTGAAATTTTCCTCATATTCCAATCCTTCTATCTGAGAAAATTATTTCGCCACAAATCTAGCCTTGTACTTTTTGATGCTCCTGTCAGCTAAATACTTCAATTTTTAGATCCATCTTGAACCAACCATTGATTTCACTTATGGTCTCGGCAACACCTCCCATACATTATTCTTCATGATGGATGCATATTCTTCCACCATGGCATCAACCTAAACAGGTTGAGAAACTTCTTCCTACAATGAAGAACACTTCTTCTCAATGAGCTTTGTCATGAGATCCATGTAACTAGTGTACCTATTAGGTGACCTTTGTCGAGCAGTAAAAAGGGTCCTTTTCACCTCTATTTACCTCACATTTACTTATCAAGCCAGGAACGATTTGTTATCTCAAAGAGTGTACCCAATTTGAGGTGGTCATTTGTCAAAGTAATGGTAGTAGTATAGTGCTCAAAATACAAGAGTAAATGGATGCTTAAAACAAGATCTACTTACAACAAAGCACTTTAAGACTTAAGTCATGCATTCAGAAAACTATAGCAATTTATGAGTCAAGGGTACAGTAACTGTAACTCATCCCTCTATAAATTGATGTAACTAAAGATAATCAAAGAATAGATCATCAACCTGGGAACTAGACAACAAATGTCAATGCTCACTATAGTCTCAGATCATTCTGCACATGCAAATAACAGGAAATGGAACAACAACTAGTTCTTATAAATGACAAAAACTTAATCTACAAAAATAAATGCAGCAATCGTATCCTACAGAAATAAGATATCAATCTTTACTCTAAGAATAAATCAGACAGCAAATAGAAATAGAACGGAAACTAATAGGCAATGAAATATAGAACAAGAACTAGAGTCAAATGTAAATGTATAATGAACCAAGATAAATAACATACGCAACATGCTTAATATTAAGAGAAACAATAATCTCACTTTGATACAACAGCTATCAATCTTAGTTATAAAGGGTCACGATTGTAATTCGAGATGGGACAACAATGCCAGTTGAACAATAATCACGACTAAGTATAAACCATAGATGAACATAGTAATACCAACTTATGAATGTTACAACATGGTTACTCTGTAATTGAACAACAATAGCATTCTGTAAGGAACAACAATGTTATATCAATGATTAAAGGAACAACAATGCATCACAAAGTCAGAATGAACAATACAACATTCCTATCATAGAGAACAATATTACTCAGTTGAAAATAAATCAAATATAACAGGACCGTGATGTAAAATAACAAAACACATTAGGTTACTGAACAAAGCTACTTATGAAAACTGCACACGAATTAGAGATAATAGTACAGGAGCAAGTGTTTGAACAGGACCGAGCACTTAGCCTCTAGGGACACACCACTTGAGATTACTCTAGGATCAAAGATGGAACAACAAGCATATCTATATTAAAACATCAAAGTAGAGTTGCAGTGGATCACTTCTCAACGAGATTCACTGACCAAAGTTTCGAATACAAAGGAAAGTTACATAGAAAATAACAACAGATCGGCCCCCAGGCTAGCAATGCTACCCCTTCTTATAACAGCTGAGCGAAGATACCAATAATGCAAAAATAGTTAAGATAGCAATCCCTTAGGATCAAAGGATCATGAGGGGTTCGCCAAACTGTTAATTCCCAGTTATCCATTTGTTCTCCTGCGTCGATTCGATATCTCCTTTTCCTTTCCTTGGCTGATACGTTTCATTTTGGATCACCTTGTTTGCATGTAGTTCCTTGCCAAAGGAACAACAATTAACTTTTCCCTATCTTTTCCTTTGGGACAAAACTCTTTTGTTTTTACCCTTTCCTACATAAGAAAATGGCAATTATTAGTATTTTTGTGTTGCATATAAATCCCATAGATTTTGTCATGATTTCTTATTATCTACCTAGTTCATGATGTAAAGAGGTTATGAGTTTTAAAGAAAATATGACAAAATAATCGATAAAAACATACCTTCTTTAGTACTCCACACACCCCCCTGCTTACCCCTTTTCATTCCCTCATGAAAACATTGTAGTTGACATGTAAGGTAGTGAGAGAGTAGGCCAGAGACGGGATCTCATGTGGTGGTCTATAACCATGATGCCTAACTAGGTGTTCAAAAAGATGGCCTTTCTGACCCTCAGGCATCTCATACAGGGCTTGGTATCTAGGTGCAGGGTGCCAAATAATCGGACTCCGGAACCTATATCCTAACCAAGATGGCCCTCCCCTCAAGATAAGATCACCATAGAGGCTCAAGCGATCACTGGCTAACTTAAAGTTCTCATAATTAAATGGTTCCCTGAGTTGGATATTCAGATTAGAAATTTGATATCGAAATTTAGCAGCGTCAATGGCAAGGTCTTTGATGGTAAAGAAGTATTCTATCCCTTGCCAATTAATTGTTGTATGAATGGGTCCTAATGCTTCAATCATGCCTGGAGTCCTCATGAGGTTTCTATGTTCCCTCCATAACTACACTAGATTTCTAGGCTCAGCTCTTACCCATAAATCTAATATTTTTTATTGCCTTTGGAAGGCATTATAGGCTTTAAGCCATTAGATTTGATTAACTCCAAACAAAATAAATGCCTGTAGTTGGATATCCCCAACGAAAGGGCCGAGGTTTTTCTCTGTCTCTTGATTTAACACAAGGTTATGTAGATAGAATTCACACAATAATCTTTGAACCTTTACTCCATAGTGCTTACAACAATTTATAAAATCATTAGTAGTATTAATTTGTATAGGGGCTCCTGCTTTGACAACCTTAACTTTCAATTGTAAATATCGTTCCATTAAAAACAAGGCATAATTCTTAGCAGGGGCTCTACATGCTAGACGTCAGTTTACAAAGAGCATAAGGTATCCATCTGCTTGATAACTACATCTAACTTATGAGTTACTTTTGCGACTTTTTATTCTTCCTTTCGCCATCCTTCAAAAGCCTAGCTTTCATATTATTTGACATTCCTTAGCTATTGTTGTAATTCTTCGTACTTTTCTCGAGAAACTGTTTGTTCTGTAAGTTTTTATACTACTTGTTGAGCTTGCATCAAACCCTCTCATAGGGTTACTGTCCTCAGATCACTATCCCACATGGTAGTGGTAAGAGGAAGGTTCACTTTAATCTTCCTATTGCATCGTCTCGTGTTTATGCTTCGCATTCCTTCGGAGGGTTGTGCCTCTGCCTGAACTTCTTTGTCATAGGCTGATATATCATCTATTTGCACTTCAACATGGGAAACAACTAAATGTTGTTCCTTTTGGTTTTGAATAGTAGGTTGGACTTCGGTCCTTCTAACCTTTTTCTTGAGGGTTCTCACTAGAGTGGTTGCATGTCATACCCCTGAGGTCCTTTTTGCTCTCTTTCTCATTTTCAAAACCCTGATTTGTTGTCAAAGTCATGCTATCACATTCAACAGTCTTTTCCATTCTTTTTGTAATATTTTAATTTCTTTTATTTCCTTAGAAGGAACTGTTGTCTGTTTACTCGGGCCTAGACTATTATCTTGGCCAATTCCCTAGTTTTCTTCCTAGGGTACTCCTTCGTTGTTCTGTTCGGGTTGCTAAGGAGTAAAAACCCTAGCTGGTTCTGTTATTTCCTGGGTGACTTCTTTTTCCACCCCTTCTTCTCCATGAAATTCTTCCGGTGTAGTTTGGCTGGGAACAGATTGTTCCTCTTCTGTATCATCATCACTTTTCTCTCCTGTTATACTTTCATCATGAACAGAATTATTCTCTTCTTTTTCTTCCTCATCGTACAATTCTTTAGATGCATCTTTGTCCTGAGCAGAATGCTCCTTTGGTTCTTCTTCAATATGGAGGCCTAGCAGGCTGAGTGGTTGAGCATATTCACCCATATTGGCCAGAATTTGGGCCAATTCATCCTCTTACAATGGATTTTGCAATGAGATTTCTTCGCGTTGCTCTATCCCTTCCTCTGCCTACCCAGGCTGCTCGGTCTCTTCCTCTGTTTCTCCTTCCTCATTTCCTTCCAATTATTTCTCATTCTCTTCTCCTTCCAATTGCGGGGGTTGCTCGTCCCCTGAATCATCTACCGCCACCGGTTGGCTGGTATTCTCTTGGGAATTTTCCAACCTCCCTCTGATCCATGCCAATCTAACTAATTTCCTCCGTTTCAATGGTCTATTCAGTGTATTGGTAGGATGTTTTTGTTTTGGGGTTGGTAGAGTCAGTCCCCCGTCTATCATGGCAATTAGTTCTTCCCAGTTGCTCTATTTCTAAGTAAGACTGTGGCTAACTATTAGTTGTATCAGCCCATGGTGAATTACTACCAATTCTACGTGTTGTGATTTTTTCATGCTTTGGTCAACATCATGTAGTAATGAATTTAAAAATGTAGGTAAATTCAAAGAGCATTTTTGTTTTAATATGACTAAAAGTTTAAGGTGTTATGGTCCTACCACATCTTTCTTGCCTTCATAGGTGATGTAGCTCTAGGTGATCTTCGCCAATTCTGCCCACGGCTCCCTTAATGCTACTGGTGAAACTCCCTTTCCTCTTACTGTCAGGTTCTGGCCTTCATCTTGGAAGATTTTTATGATTTTTCACAATCTCTCCTTCTTTAGAGTCCACACAAGTCCAATGGCCAGAAAACCTGAGACCTCTGCAATTATGTCATCGGTGATCGCTATGTGTCTCCTTTTTATCATGGAGTGATATTCTTGCAAGTTCTTCAAGAATTCTATTGCTACAGTCTTGTTGGATTCTTGTAAATGATTGCGATAAACTAGCGATTCTTCCCTTGTTAGGATTTCCCATGCAGCATCAGAAATTGTCAATACCTGTGGTTCTCTTCGAATTTATCTTCCTCCCACGTTTTAGCTCACTGTCAAAACACAAATATGGAAATGGAACAACAGGTTGTTCAAACTATTAGAAATATAAAGAAAATAACGAAACAACAAGGCTCGTTCAAATCCTGAGTCACTTTCTAATTGCTATAGAGCATAATACAGAAATAGCTTAGGAATAGCAAGCCATGCAAATTAAAAAATGATATACTGTTAAGCCTTGCTATTCCCAAGTGAAAGGTTTTTGAATAATAGTTTGACACATATACCGGAAAATTATGAGGTCACCTGCTTCCCCCCTGCAACGTGATAGGCCATCCTTGGCTGTCAAATGAGGGAGCGGCGTGCCAAACTGCCATGGTACAGAGTCATAAAGGAACAACGTATGCTGAAATTCCATGTCTACAAAAGGAGCAGGTTGCCAAAATCGAGGTATATAATAGGATCGCTTAACAAATAAGAGATTGTTGTGATATGATGTGAGGCTAGGAGGATATGACATCTGGCATGCACATAAAGTCTTATGTGGTCATTATCAACTTTTCTGTCATGATTGTTTATAATAGATTTTCATGTGTTTAAAGGTTTGGGGAAGTGATATACATAATCTCATTTTACCTATTACAAAGGTATAAGACAAATAAGGGTGTTAATGATTGCTATTGGTGTATAAGGAATGTGACTTCAATACCATCAATAGAGCTCTGTTGTCGACAGGTGTCCATAACCTTGACAGAGTTATTTGTTTCACCCATGGAACCATGATCCTTTGTGTATGCTTAGAAAGTGTTGTGCAATGTCAAAATGGAGGTCATTATGTTGGGTTGGTAACCAGTTAAACCATAATGCCATTCATCAGGAAGGAGTGAAAGGTGGGCAGGCCGGCTCGTGATGAGACCTGTTGTTCCAAGGACTCTTTATTTTTTCTAATGTGCCTCTTGGATCATATCCTTGGTGTGGTGGTCATAGTGGGAATGCCACTTCACTTTCTTCCTTATGATCATGGTAGGCTGGCTCTTGATGAGACCCCCTATCCTTCATTTGACAACCCATATAAAAAAAATCATATAAACATTTTCTCCTTTTTCTCTTTTATAAAGTACTTTCCTACTTATACACAAAGGGTGGTTTAAAACTCCTTAAAAGTAGGAATGGTGGAAGAAGTCTTAACATTTCAATAGAAAAAAATATACCCTTTTTTCTTATTCCTTAATAATGATCAAAGAAGATTATGGGAATTTTAAAAAAGAACCACCATGATAAAGATAATCAATCATATCAGTATTAGTAGGATAATGATAGCAAAAGTGATGAATAATTGTGTCCTCTCCTCTTTCCTCCTATCAATTCAAAGCAATTTCTTATAAAAATAGCGATTTTATATAATTTGCTGATTTCAGTATGCTCTAGTTTTGTATCCATTGCATAAGTGTATAGTTGTGCTCCAAAAGACTCGAAAGTATTATATATTGAGAGAAACAACAGCTTTCGTTTAATTGAACAACAAAGAGAACAAGCATAAGTAAAAGGAATACAAGAATGTTGTCATTTCAAAAAGGAAGAGAAAAAAAATACAAGTGTTGTTCTTTGGAAAAGGAACAGCAGAAAACGCAAGTGTTGTTCCTTTGGAAAAGGAACAACAGAAAATGCAAGTGTTGTTCCTTTGAAAAAGGAACAACAGAAACCAAAAGCGTTGTTCCTTTGGAAAAGAAATAGCAGAAAATGCAAGTGCCTTTCCTTTGGAAAAGGAATAGCAGAAACCAAAAGTGTTGTTCCTTTGGAAAAGGAACAGCAGAAAATACAAGTGCCATTCCTTCAGAAAAGGAACAACAGAAACCAAAAGTGTTGTTCCTTTGGAAAAGGAACAATAGAAAACGCAAGTGTTGTTCCAAAGGAACAAAAAAATGAAAGTGAAAAAGGAAAAACTAAAACCAAAAGGGTTGTTCCTTTTCCAAAGGAACAGTAAAACGAAAGTGTTGTTCCTTTGGAAAAGGAACAACAAAAAAAAAAAAAAGTGCACACAAATGTTGTTCCTTCAGAAAAGGAACAACAAAAACGACAGTGCTATTCCTTCTGAAAAAGGAATGGCAGAAAAATGCAAGTGCTATTCTTTTGGAAAAAGGAACAACAAAATGGTGAAAGTGTTGTTCCTTCTAAAAGGAACAACAAAAATGATGGAATTGTTGATTCTTCGAAAAGGAAAAGCAAAGTGCAAATACAAAAAAAAAATATGTACAAAGAATAATTTATGCTAACAAAAAAAAGTAATTATGTACAAAATGTAAGAACAGTTGAATCACTTTAATGAACCAGAGGTGAGGAAAATTTCTCTTCCTCCTCCAACATTTCCATGTCGGAGTCTTCGCGGAGTTGCTGGTAGAAGGATTCCCGAGTAAGTGGTTTGCGGTATAGTCGAACTCAGTGGTCGTTTGCCTTGAAGGTATGTCCAGATCCATCAATGGTGATTAGAGTAAGTGTTCCATTATCATGTACGTTCTGGATTTCATATGGCCCCAGCCAACGAGTCTGAAGCTTCCCGGGAGAAACCTGAAACTTGGAATCGTATAGGAGCGCCCAATCTCCCTCGCGGAAGACTTTCTTTTTAATGAGAGCGTCATGCCATTTAGCTCGCTGCTATTGGATCAATGCAATGTGTTGAAGGGAAGAGAGCCTAATTTCATCTAGATCATTGATTTGTTGTAATCTATTAATATGTGCCTCATTTAGATCTAGACCAACTTCTTGTGCTATTCACAGTGTTTGTATCTCGAATTCTATCGGGAAGATGGGCTCCTTTCCAAACACCAGTTGGTATGGTGAATAGCCACTAGTTCTTCTCCATGTTGTTCTATAAGCCCAGAAGGCTTCTGGTAATCTTGCAGCCCAATCGCTTCTATGTGATGCAATGGTTTTTGTTAGGATTGCTTCTATTATTTTATTGCTGCTTTCTACTTGACCATTTTCCTATGGGTGGTATGGAGTGGTAATTTTATGTTGGATATGATAGTTTTTTAGTGTTGCAGCAATCTTGTTACCAGCAAACTGTGGTCCACCATCTGTAATTATATCTCTTGGAATCCCATATTGAACAAATATATGGAACATAAACTATATGACAGAATCCTCTGTAGCTCTCGGTAATGCCTCTCCTTGAATCCATTTGGTGGCATACTCTATTGCTACCAAAATATATGTTTTTTGGTTCGATGATGGGTTAATTGGACCAATGAAATCAAGGGTCCATCGCTCGAATGGTTCAATAACTAGTTGTGGGTTCAGGGGCATTTCGTCAGACTGTCCAAGGCATCCTCCTCTTTGGCAGTTATGACAAGCCTGAACAAACTTCTTTGCATCTTTAAAGATCATGGGCCAATAATACCCTGTTTGCAGCACCTTATGTCCAATTATTCGATTGGCAAAATGTTCGCCACATGGTCCATCATGAAAAGCTTTCAAAATGCCAAAAATTTCGTCTTTGCAGACACATCTCCTGATGTGCATATTTTCCCCTATATGGAACAGATAGCCCCCAATCCAAGAAAATCGAGCACTTCCCTGGACAATCTGTTTTTGTTCATTGGGGGTCAGATGTTTTGGTAATTTGCCTACTGCTAAGTAATTTGCAACATCAGCATACCAAGGTGTTTTAACAGTGACAACAAATAAATGTTCATCTGGAAATTGATCTTCAACTGCTGTTGCGTCCACTGGTTTTTGCATTCGCGAGAGGAATTCAGCTACAAGATTTTCATTCCAGGTCAGTCCTTGATTGTGATATCAAATTCCTGTAATAAAATCAGCCATCTAGTTATTCTACCATTTGTGATTGGTTTATTTGCTAAGTATTTTATGGAAGAATGATCTATATACAGGATAATAGGATATCCAGTAATGTAATGCTTGAACTTATTGATAGCATGTATTACAGCTAAAATTTCTTTTTTGGTAACAGTATAATTCAATTCAGCAGGAGATAAATTCTTACTAATCTAATAAATTACATATGGTTTTTTATCTTCTTGCTGCCCAAGGACTGCTCCAATAGCTATATCTGAGGCATCTGATGAAATTTGAAATGGCAGGTCCCAATTTGGACCTCTAAGGACTGGGGCTGTTGATACAAGCTTTTTCAAATTCTGGAAAGCACGGTCACATTTTTCTATCCAAAGAAAGTCAATATTATCTGTCAATGCATATAGATGTGCAACAATATGCGAAAAATGTTCTACAAATCTTCTATAATAACTAGAAAATCCAAGAAAACTTTGTACCTCTGTTTGAGTGGTAGGAGTGGGAAGTAGCAAAATTACTTGAATTTTGGCCGGGTCTACCTGTATGCTAGCTACTGAGATATAATGACCTAGAATAATTCCTTTAGTCATTATCATATAACATTTTTCATGGCTCAAACAAAGCTTGTTGGCAATGCAGCACCACAGGACTTTTTCCAGTGCGTCTAATGCTGGGTCAAAATCATCTCCGTATGGTGTAAAGTCATCCATGTATACCTCGACCCTTCATTTATTAAATCTGAAAACATGCTGAGGATACCCCTTTGAAATGTAGCAAGGGCATTGCATAAGCCAAAAGGTAGAATTCTGTAGGCAAATGTTCCCCAAGGACAAGTAAAAGTGGTTTTGTCTTGGTCTTCATGGGAAATCTGAATCTAATTGTATCTGTTGAAGCCATCTAAGAATGAAAAGAATTTCTTTCCTACCAAAGTGTCTAATACTTGGTCAATGAATGGAAGGGGAAAGTGGTCTTTTTGTGTTGCTTTATTTAGTTCTCTATAATCTACACAAATCATCCACTTTCCATTCTTCTTTGGTACCACAACAAGTGGAGAGACCCATTTACTATCGGAGATAGGGTAGATGAAGTTCACATCTAAAAGTTTTTTAAGTTCAGCTTTTACAATTTATTTTAGATGAGGATTAAGTCTCCTTTGTGGTTGGCGAATAGGTCTCACATCTTTTTCTATGTCAATGTGGTTTGTACATAACTGGGGATCAATTCCTTTCATATCAAGATAGTCCCATGCAAATTCTTATTTGTATTTCCTTAGTAGTTGGATGAGCTTCTCTTCTTTCTTAGAAGTCAGGTTGGAATTAATGTTTAAAGTCTTTCCTGACTCAATTTCTACAATTTTTCTATTTGAGACAAAGTAGTAGGTATTGTTTGATCGTGTATATCTTTAAGAGGATCTTCTTCTAATTCATTATTGAATGATGCTTCTATCATGTGACATTGTATGTGGGATCTGGATTCAGCTTGGTTAATGAAATTGTTAATGGCATCATCTTCCATTTGGTCTTTGAAATTGAGGGCCTCTTCTATGGTTAATAGGGATCTAATATTTTCGGTGAAGTATGATATAGGATGCTTGTTAGTTTTTATTATTGTGACACTTGGCTGTGTTGGAGGATATAAAGCTAGATTCTTCATATTTCACCCCCTAGTTATGGTCATATTGCCTTGTCGACAGCCAATATAAGCATCAACAGTTGCAAGCCAAGGTCTACGTAAAATCAATGGATGTCCACCAAGTTGTTTTTTGGGGTTTATTATCAAAAAATCAACAGGATACTCCCAGGAGTCAACGGATACCATGACATCATGTAGTGTGCCTTCTGGCTTAACCATAGAGCATTCAGCTAGTTCTAATAAAGTGGAGGTTGATTCTACTGATGTAATGCCCAGTTTCCGGCAGGTGGTGGTTGTTAAGATATTAATTGTAGCTCCTAAATCAACTAAGGCATTTGAGAAGGTTTATCCATTGATTTGTACGGTTACTATTGGATTTCTTGGGTCTTCATATTTAACGGGTGTTTCTTTCCCTGATAAGAGGTCGGATAGAGTGCCAACTAGTTGGAATTTTGGGTTATTTGTTATTTTCCTCCTTGGTTTATTTATACATAGCTCTTTGATAGTCTTTGTATATATTGGGATGTCTTGAATGGCTTGGAGGAGTGGGATTTTTATGTACAGATTTTTTAGTTATCCTAGAATGTCAAAATCAGAATGTTGTATAGGTTGCAGTATAATTAATCGTTCTGGGAATGGGGGAGAGGATGTGGTTGCTTGATCATGAATTTGTTGTCTGGTCACATCCTCTTCTTGTGGTGATTGTTCTATAGGTAACTAATTTTCAACTTGAGCAGTTTTATCTCCCTCTATTTCAATTATGCGCCCAGATCTTAATTGAAGGTAATTACACTCCCTTAGATCGGTTCCTATCTCTGGTGTTTCAATTATTTGAATAGATTGGACCGGTTTGTTATTCAGATTGGGGTTGGGTTGGGCTGTGAATTGTGGTCTTAAGTTAGACTGGGGTTTTTTTGTAATGCTGGCAGTGTAGGTTGAGGGAGCAGAATGGTTCCAACTGGCTGATTCATTGATCTTTGCCAGTTTGTCTGCCAGGCTTGACTCTATGAACTAGGAGGGGTCCAATGTGCTAGATATACATTGTTTTGCCAATATGGTGGGGTATAGAGAAAATTTGGCCAATTGGGTTGGCTTGCTTGATTCGGCCATGGAGATGATGAAGAAAATGGTTGTTGTGACCAATTCGGGAAGGGAGGTTGATTTTGCCACATTGTATTATATTGTTGAGCATGATATTGTGGAGGTTGAAAAGATGAAGCTGGGTCTGAGAACATACCTGATTGTCGTGGCTGCCATTGGCGGCATTGATTAAGTAGATACACCAATTCTGGCTCTTCTTCTACTTCCTTGTATACTTCTTTCAATCCAAGAAGTGAGGGACAACTCTCTGTAGAGTGGTCTTTTGTACAAATGTCACAAACTTGGACTACATCTAATGGGCACTCCTTATGGTTGTGTTTATTTCTACATCTAGGACAAAAGATTGCCCAATTCTGTTCTGCCTCTGCTTGCTTTTGTTTGGCTTGCATAATATCAAGTTGTGTTGTCAGTGTCCCCAATATGTCAGTTTTAAAATTTTCTAATAAATTTCCAGTTTCTGAACGAGTTACTCCTTCTGCAGAAATTCTGTTATCTCTTGCAAACCGATCATGTTCTGTTGATTTTAGTCTTGTGCTACCTCTCAAGCTCTTGATACATAGATTAATAATGTCAGCAAAATTTTCTTGATAAATATCTCCTTTTCTCATAATATTTAGTGTTTCAATCCATTGTTCATTCATTCCCCTAATTAATGTTGTTTTTAATACATTATCAGGTAAGGGTGATGCATAAGGAGATCTTTGAAGATTATACTGGACACATTTAGCATACTCTTCTAATGTTTCATTCGGTCTAGCTACCATGTGAAATATTTCATCTTTTAACTCTCTAGACCTACAATAATCCTGATATTTTCTTAGAAAAGACTCTTTCATTTAGTCCCAGTTATTTATAACACCACCACCCAATCCCATAAACCATCTTAATGTAGAGGGAAATAATTTCAGTTTCTAGGGATCGGTGGTATAGTCATATCCTCTACACATCACATCAAATTCAAATAAGAATGCATTCGGATATCATGATGTAAGGCCATGGAATGTAGGGATATGCCGGAGAGGAATTGCTTTCATAGGTGCATTAGCTGCAGTATCCACAATGGGGTATTGCAATGTAGAGGTTTGGGTGTTTGGCTGGTTTTGGGCCATTTGGTCAAATATATGCCAATAGCATTCTCGGATATCTAGGAGGGTATTCCTAGGCTGTCAAGGGGGAATGGATCTAACGGGAATGGCCTTAACAACACTTCCTTTATCTGGGATGATGAGAGTTCCTAATCTCTGGGGGGTTCTTGAGTTTCTTCAACTTCGTTATAAATGATTTTTGTAGCACTTCCCTTATCTGGGCTGCTTAATGGCTGAATTACTAGAAGATGTGATCTTGGTTCTTTAGTTTCTCCTGTTCCTCCTCTTCCTTCACAAAGGTTGCTAAGGTTCCCTTCTTGTAATGATTTTGGGCTAGAATTTTCAATTTCGTGAAAATCTTGCTCTTCGGTTTGACTATGCACCTTAGCAAAGGCTATAGATGGTGATCCTGTGGCCTGAAGGGAACTAGTAGACTGTCTAGAAGTAACTTTTCTAGGTCCTACTGAAGGTTGAGATTTTTCTTTCTTAAGGATTTCATCTATAAAGGTTGATCGGCCAAGGGTCATTGGCCCCTTAGATTTATCAGGCTTGGGTAGAGGTTTGGGATTCTTTTAAGGATTTTTCTACTTAGTCATGCAGACAAACCAACTGCTAAGTTCTACCCAAACAAAACAATGACAAATCTATAGGAAAGCGGGCAAGGGAGCAGGGCTATTACATACTCCACACGGAGGTTCTTATATTCCGTTTTTAAAATGCAATCCTTTCCTAATAGGTCCTTACACTACTTTGGAAAAGAAACAAATGGCTACACTCTTCCCCGGCAATGGCGCCAAAATGTCGAGTAGTAAAAAGAGTCTTTTTCACCTCTATTTACCTCACATTAACTTATCAATCCAAGAAAAATTTGTTATCTCAAAGAGTGTACTCAGTTTGAGGCGACCATTTGTCAGAGTAATGCTAGTAGTATAGTGCTCAGAATACAAGAGTAAACGGATGCTTAAAACAAGATCTACTTACAACAAAGCACTTTAAGACTTAAGTCATGCATTCAAAAAACTATAGCAATTTATCAGTCAAGGGTACAGTAAAGGTAACTCATCCCTCTATAAACTGACGTAACTAAAGATAATCAAAGAATAGATCATCAACCTGGGAACTAGACAACAAATGCCAATGCTCAGTACAGTCTCAAATCATTCTGCACATGCAAATAACAGGAAATGGAACAACAACTAGGAAATGGAACAACAACGGGTTCTTATAAATAGAAAAACCTTAATCTACAGAAATAATGCATCAATCATATCCTACAGAAATCAAATAGCAATCTTTACTCTAAGAATAAATAAGACAACAAACAGAAATAGAGTGGCAACTAATAGGCAATGAAATATAGAACAACAACTAGATTCAAATGTAAATGTACAATGAACCAATATAAATAACACATGCAACACGCTTAATATTAAGAGAAATAGTAATGTGAATTTGATACAACACGTATCAATCTCAGTTATAAAGGGTCACGATTGTAATTTGAGATGGAACAACAATGTCAGTTGAACAATAATCACGATTAAGTGTAAACCATAGATGAACACAGTAATACCAACTTATGAATGTTACAACATGGTTACTCTGTAATTGAACAACAATAGTATTCTATAAGGAACAACAATGTTATATCAATGATTAAAGGAAAAGCAATGCATTACAAAGTCAGAATGAACAATACAACATTCCTGTCACAAAGAACAATATTACTCAGTTGAACATAAATCAAATATAAGAGGACTGTGATGTAAAATAACAAAACACATTAGATTACCGAACAAAGCTGCTAATGAAAATTGCACACGAATTAGAGATAATAGTACAGGAGCAGGGGTTCCACCAGGGCCTAGCCCTTAGCCTCCAGGGACACATCACTTGATATTTCTCTAGGATCAAAGATGGAACAACAACTAGACTTATATTAAAACATCAAAGCAAAGTTCCAGTGGATCACTTCTCAACGAGAGTCGATGATCAAAGTTTTGAATACAAAGGAAAGTTACGTAGAAAATAAGAACAAATCATCCCCCGGGCTAGCAATGATTCCCCTTCTTATAATAGCCAAGTGGAGATACTAATGATGCAAAAATAGTTAAGATAGTGATCCCTTAGGATCAAAGGATCCTGAGGGATTCACTAAACTGTTAATTCCCAGTTATCCATTTGTTCTCCTGCACCGATTCGATATCTCCTTTTCCTTTCCTTGGTTGTTACGCTTCAATTTGGATCGCCTTGTTTGCATGTGGTTCCCTACCAAAGGGACAGGAGTTAACTTTGCCCTGTCTTTTCCTTTGGGATGGCAATTTTTCATTTTTCCCTTTCCTGCATAAGAAAATGGAAATTATTTGTATTTTTGTGTTGCATATAAATCCCATAGATTTTGTCATGATTTCTTATTATCTACCTAGTTCATGATGCAAAGAGGTTATGAATTTTAAAGAAAATATGACAATATAATCGATAAAAACATACCTTCTTTAGTACTCGACAACCTCCTCTTCCTACGTTGTGATGTGGGGGCTCCCACATTATCCCTAGCATCCTAAAATAATCTATCATCTTCTCTAGTTCTATTTATCCCCTCTCTAGAAGATTTTGGTTAAATGGGTGGCCCCACTCTACCTCCTATTTGCTCCTCTTCATGTGGCTACTCCACAACCTCTTGAAGTTCATATTAAGGCTTCTCTTTTGGAGCTAGGATATCCTAATCCAGTGGGATACTCATCTCTCATTCTAGAGAGAATCTCATAGCCTTGTCCTCATCGAACTTAGCATATCTCCTTACCACAATCATCATCGGTGAATGAAAATACACCTGGTAATTGTGTGGAGTTTCAATGTATCCTAAAATCCTCCCAAATCTACTGTAGGCTTAAGTTTCTTCCTCGAATCCTTAGATACATGACAATAAAATGAAGCTCCAAAAAATATGAAATGAGACACATCAGACTTTCTCCTAGACCAAGATTCCTCTAGTGTGATCATACCAAGTATCTTATGAGGACTTTGATTTTTCATCTAGCATGTAGTGTTCCATGCTTCTTCCAATAGATGTAATGGAAACCCATGATCATGCAACATGGCCCTTTTGGTTCCCACTATTATCCTATTATTCCTCTCAACTACACCATTTTTGCTATGGGTTATGGGGTTTTGTCAACTCTCTTCAAATACTTTCTTTGGTACAAAAATCCTTGAAGGCATGTGAAACAAATTCACCTCCATTATCACTCCTGAGATCCTTCACCTTCTTCCCATTCTCCTTCTCAACTAATGTGTTGAATTTGACAAATTTTGACAAAAATTCATCCCTCTTCCACATGAAGAAGATCCAACCTTTTCTAGAGAAATCATCAATAAAACTAACATAGTACTTATGTTTTGCATTAAAGGCTATAGAAAAGGGTCCACAAACATCAGTGTGGATTCACTCCATGTTTTCATTTTCTCTACTATCTCGGCCATTGAAAGTGGATTTGACTTATTTCCCCAAATTTGTGCAACCCTTGTAGACATCCTGATAGTCAATGTATGCTTCAGGGAAATCGATGGTAATTTTCTACACGATTTTTAAGGCACCATGGTGTAGATGACCCAGTCTCCTATGCTAGAGTTCCCCAAAATATTGAATTTGCAGTTTTTTAGCCTTACTACTCAATGTAGTGCAACCTCCCACCTCACGTTTTTATAGATTCTTGACTTGAACTCTAATCTCCTTCACTTTCCCGGTAGCTATGTGTATTAGAGAGGATTTCCCTTTAATGAAAATAACATCATAGCCATGATCCTCCAATACTACTACAAAGGTAAAGTTATTCTTCAGTCCAAGTACAAACATAACATCTTTGAGACAAAGAGGAGAGGCTTTCTCCCTCTCAAAGGTGATAGTACCAATTCCTATAGAATTGTACCTCCCATCATCACCCATTTTGATATGCATCCAGAGATCCTTATCCTCCAGGTTGCTTAAAAAATCTTTGCACCCTACCATACGGAATGAGGCACCAAAATCAAGGTACCACACACTCCCCATAATAATTTTGGTCACACATTCTATTAAGGTGAAGTCTAATTCGAATTTTGAAGCTAGTCCTTCACTGGCTTCTTCTCCTAAAGGATTCTTGTTAGACTTCTTGTGCAAACATTTTGTTGCATTGTGCTCAAATTTGTGTTAGTGGAAGCATTTTATCTTTCTCAGTCATTATTCTTGCCATTATTTTTTCTTGATATATGTTTTCTCTAAGTCTTCTTTCCTTTTCTATTCTTCCCTTTCCAATGAAAAAATCTCTACATATTAACTTTGGGAGATTTTCCATTTCTGTTATTTCTCCTGAATTCTTCTTGAACTAAATCAGACCACAACGTTTCCTAATTCAATAAATTTTCCCTTCCATTCATAGATTCATGGTAATTATTCCGTGATTATCGAAGGCCTAGAAGAGATAGGCTCAGTAGGTCACCTTCTGCAACATTCGACCCGATCCCTCCAAGCTCATCTTGAACTTGTGTAAACATAGAGAGATAATGTGGAATAGCGTCATTTTTTTGCATCATGATGTTTCAAAGTTTGTCTTTTAGGGCCATTTTTCCTGAAATAGCAAAAAGAAACATGAAAAACACATCCCTAGATTTAGGGATCTATTTTTAGCAACTATAGGTTACATGCAAATATTGTTTTAGAAACATTCCTCCAAGTGTCGTTTTTTCCTAGATTTGTGGCATGCAAATCATGAGACTGAAATTATTTATTCGATGCTTCAGAGATCATTCTTCACATCTATCTTGGAGCTCTAACATCCCACAACACATCGAGGAGTCTTCGACACATCCAACTTAGCTATTTCCAGGTAAGTTCGCTTTACTTGTCTTTCGTAGCATTTCTATCGCTTTTTTTTTTTTTTTGGCTTGTGTGAGTGTTTCCTTCTTGATTTATGTGAATGATTTTTGTATTTTGCATGCATGTAAGCATGTACAAGCACTATTTTAGTTTTCGTTATAATCTCACTACTATCGCATGCATGACATTGTTTTGCACAAATGGTCACCAATTCGGCGACTCATTTCACACACATGCATGTTGTTTCGTTTTATGAATCTTGCATTCATTGTTTGCATGCACAATAATTCACTCCTACTTACACTCAGTATCACCATAGATTCACATCTTCATATGCTTTCAGTTGCCTGTTGGTGGATCTGAGCAACCTCGACTTGGACTCTGCCTTGCTTAGACAACATTCTGCAATTATGAGATGGCAGGCTTTTCCTTCCTCCTAAAAAATACACAAATTTTGCTAGTCAGTGCCCTCTAGTCTTGCTTTAAGTAATTATGAGAGGCAGTGTCTGCTGGCCCAGAAAATTGCGCAATGCAGTCCCTGGGCCTGCATCACCTGCTAGCTAAGATTGCACATTACACAATCTCAACACCCAAAAAACTAATCTAGATTGTGCATTGCGCAATTCCAATAGTTAACTAACCTCCCGATAGTTTGGATTTCCTTTTATGTAGTTCCGATAGTCAGTCACCCGACCTCTCGGTGAAAATTGCATAATCCTTGTTAGCAGTTCCCCGGGTATGTTACATGTCAGTCCTCATGTTTCCTTTGGTTTTAGCTAACATATTTCTTCCCATTCATGTCGCCATGTCTCCAGATATAGTAGGCGTTCATCTATCTCTTAGCAATTCGAGATCAATGGCTACCAAGAGAGAAGGGCCAAGGGACACTGACAGAAGTGCAACTGGAGAAGTAGTCAAGCGAGTGTCTATGAGTTTGCCGATATACAACGACACCAAGCTAATTGTAGACAAAGACATCAAAATGAAATGGAAAGAGATCAGTGATGCATTCTTAGGCACATTTGGGGAAGATATTAAATACTACCAAGTCTCTGTGACCATTCACAAGTCTAGCTTGCACCAGATTGCATGCAGATACCCCACGTTCCTATGTGTGGACATGATACATTGGATCATCTTGCACACTAATCCTAAGAGGATGACATTGAGCAGTGTCAGCGGGACATAGATTGCTACCTTCAGGGTAGAGGACTATCAACAGATGTACCACTTACCAAAACTAGTGATCACCATGGAGACACCCTTCAACATACCCAACAAAAATTCCAACTCGAGTGATATCTTGAAGAATTGGGTGAAGGATCCAACCAAATTCAAGATGACACCCATCCAAATTTACAAGATGAAGATATTGCGGAAGGCATATCAATACTTAGTCATATTTGCATGTCACTTGTAGGGCCAAGAGAGCAGGAATGCCTTCCCACAGAGTTGGGAAATTACATTGGACCAACTCACTAGTGAAGGCAAAGCATGCAATTGGTCTGACATATTGGCTCACAATATGAAGGTATAGGTAACAAGGCTCGACAACCATGAAAAGGTTAGCAACAAGAAATCTACATGTCCACATACATCTTGGATGCAATATGTGCCCGTCAAGAGTTCCTAGGCTTGAAGTGGGCATGGACACCAACAGAAACCTCTGTCAATACTTATTGTAAATTGTTTTTCTGAATGTAGCTTTCGAGGAGTCATCACATAGCTGTTAGATCATTTTGTTACCCCAGTATACAAGATGATATTTGAGTAGGATCCACCTTGCATGTCGAAGGAAAAAATGGAGGCACTGATTGGCATATTAGATTGGTATGCCTCACCTCTTGGCACCTTCATACGTATGTATAGTGCAAAGAAGCCTCTGCATGTTTTTCTCAAGTTTTCCATGGACAAGATAGTCATGCAAGAAGTATCATATCTCATCTCAGCAGGATTGTCAGCTAGGCTACACCGGATTAAGAAGGCACCTTGGCCCACTCTTCTGTTGTGGATCGAGTTGTACATGTTGAGAATGCAACAAGATGATGGAGCTTAGTGAAAATAAGTCGCCTTCACTAAGTGGGCCCGCAGGCTATTTTTGGAGCAAGTCTATTTTTAGACTATGTATATTTTTAGACATATGGATCATGGTCTATGAGTTGCAGGATGCTATTTGTGGATGATTGGTAAAGTTGGTAAAAACAGATGGACCTCTAGGTTTAGACATATGGGCGAAGTCTATTTTTAGACTGCCAATCTAAATATAGAACAGTCGAATATTATTAGCTCTTAATAATATTTGGACTATAAAAATTATCTTATTCTCTTGGAGCACTTCAGTTCGAGCTGCGGATGTGGCACATGCAACTGCCAGAAGGAAATACACTTTTCTTGTGGGTTAACTTGAGCTATTGCATGGAGGACTTCAATTAGGACTTCAGTGATTGAGTTCTGTGGAGTTGGATCAGGAGTTGATGGAGTTGTGTTCAGTTTGACTTAATTGAACTAGTTGTAGTTAGTCTAACTGGAAAATAGACTAATGTTGACTGGTGTGAATTAGTTATTAATTAATTCACTAATTATTAACTCATAATGCAATTGAAGAATACATTAGTTAACTCAGTGCATGGACATTTCAGTGGAGACAAGTGTTAGAGGTGAGTGAAAGGGCAAGACAGCTGTCAGTTGTGACTATAGTTGTGCATGTGATTTGCACAATCAATGGATTGAGTATTGCCAATGAGGATTGCGTGGTATATCAAAGGGAAATACGAATTTGGATCATTCATTATCAATATTCTCATGTAGGATTGCGTAGTGGAGGCAAGCAAGTAGCGGAGGAGATTTGAGCCAGTGATTGATTCAGATCTGAGCTAGTTTGTGTGTAACAAATGGAGATAGTACTCAGTAGTTGTGAGGAGTATACTATGTACTGTTACATGTTCTCAATAAATATAATATATAGATAGTTGGGGGTTTTCAGCTTTATGCTTTCCCCGGGTACATACTGTGTTGATATGTGTGATTGATGCTTCAATGTGCGCATGCAAATGTTTCCTAATACTGCTAAATTGATGATCAACGTAGAGGAGGTTATGCATTATGCATCATTCCAAAATTACTGTATAATCGGGATAATTTCTATGAATAAGTGTCATATTATTCAAAATTTCTACATGGTATCGGAGGTGGTTGATTTTTAGAAAACGTTCCACAGGATATTAAAGCGAGGATTGATCATCGGATCTATTATTCAGAAAGTTTTTACATTTTATTTCTTCAGGCAGAGTCTGTAATCGAGCTAGGTAGCCTCTGGATTCATCCTTCTTCTGGAAGGTGAGATATCCGGTGAATGCCCATACATTCGATCTCTTTACAAGAAATACTTTGTTCTCATGAATTTTAGATCAGAAGCGGTTGAGTTTTTGAGCTGGTGGAATGGTGCTCAAGGATAGAACTCAGAAACATTAACTGTGAGAATGGAGATAGTATGCCCAAGTATCTCACGAAGTTCACCCAATGTCGGGATGAGCTGGGAAGTGTGGGGGTGACTGTCGATGATGAGGACTTGGTGAGCTTGGCTCTCCTTGGTCTTCTGAAGAGTTGGCATTCCTATCAAGACTCTGTCAATGGTCGGGAGAAATTTCCAGGATGGGAGAGACTTTGGTCATATCTTGTGCAAGAGGAGATCAGGCGGAACACCAAAGATAGTTCTTCATATATGCATGATGAGGAGAACTATGCCTTAGCGAGTAAGGCAAAGAAGGGAAAGGAGAAGGTTTCTCTTTCCGAATCCAGTTCTTCCAATGATGGGAAGAAGGTTGACAAATCGAAAGTGTGATGTTTTCGTTGTCATGAGGTGGGCCATTATGCCTCAAATTTCCCATGGAGGAAATCCAAGAAGGGATCCGGGGAAGGATCTAAAGGTGAGGCACTTGCTTCACAGTTTGAGTTGGATTTCACACTCTTCACATGCATGGTTTCATCAATGATGGGAAGTGGTTGGTTTTGTGAGAGTGGAGCTTCTTTCCACATGTCCGGTGACAAAATTTTGTTCAGTAATTTGGAGGAGAAAGATCTCCAGATACTCATAGCAATGGGTAATGATGAGAAGTATAGTGTATTTGGTGTAGGAACGATTATTTTTCAGAGGGAGCATGGATCTCAAATTACCTTGACTGATGTCAAGTATGTACCAGGACTGAAGAGAAACTCAGTGTTGATCGCGATGCTGGAAGACAGAGGCTATGATGTAGTCTTCAGAGAAGGAAAGGTTTTCCTTAGACACATCATCGCTAGACAGGTGAAGGAGATTCGTTCACGAGTCAAGAACCTGTATGCTCTTGAGGTTCAAGATGCATGCAAAGCCTTGAGAAGCAAGGCAACTGATGGAGACTTGGTGGTTGAGAGGGAGGGTATATTACCTCTCAACATGCAGAGCCAGAAGATGTCTCAGACAATGGTGGAGGAGCCACGATTGGTGTAGCAACTTCAGGAGGTTATGGAGCAGCTACAACAGGGGAAGCTGAGTGGAGATTGATTAGAGACATCTACTCATGCAGATAACTCCAGTAGGGGGGAAATTCTAGCCAGGTGGGCTGAGGGATCACATGCAGCCATACCTCCAGGTAGGAGGTGGGGCGATATAGAGTGATCGTCCCAAGGAGGAGGGGAAGGATCCTTGAGGTACCCAACCTCTTGAATGAGACCTTCCTACAGGAGCCCCGATGTGGAGTAGCAGGAGCTGACTGATTGGGTAGAGACAAATGTGGATGGAGTGGCAGAGAGAGCGACAATGCAGGGAATCCCAAGACAGCACATAGCTAGTAGGCTGTAGCAATGTAAGAGGCACAAGTGTTTTGCACAGTGTTAGGTGGCACAGAGAGGTGTGCAATGGTGCAAGATGCATGGATATTTTGTAGTAGCGTAGATGTCAGAGAGGGAGCACTTGTCAGCAGCAGGAGAGCTTCAGCATCAGAATATGTTCCTAGCCCAACAGACGGGTCAGTTGGGAGTGTTTTTGTTCCGTGTTATTGGAGCAAGTGGACCGGGTAGATGTGTTGCATGCAGAACAATCTAGAGTTAGAGGATAGGGGTTGCAGATAATCCATATCTTGTTGAGAGGGAGTGTTGAAAATGCAAAAAGATGATGGAGCTTAGTGAAAAGAAGTCGCCTTCACTAAGTGGGCCCACAGGCTATTTTTGGAGCAAGTCTATTGTTAGACTATGTCTATTTTTAGACATATGGATCATGGTCTATGAGTTGCAGGATGCTATTTGTGGATGATTGGTCAAGTTGGTAAAAATATATGGACCTCTATTTTTAGACATATGGGCAGAGTCTATTTTTACACTGCCAGTCTAAATGTAGAACAATCGAATATTATTAGCTCTTAATAATATTTGGACTATAAACATTATCTTATTCTCTTTTAGCACTTCAGTTCGAGCTACGGATGTGGCACATGCAACTGCCAGAAGGAAATACGATTTCCTTGTGGGTTAACTTGAGCTATTGCATGGAGGACTTCAGTTAGGACTTCAGTGATTGAGTTTTGTGGAGTTGGATCAGGAGTCGATGGAGTTGTGTTTAGTTTGACTTAGTTGAACTAGTTGTAGTTAGTCTAACTGGAAAATAGACTAATGTTGAGTGGTGTGAATTAGTTATTAATTAATTCAATAATTATTAACTCATAAAGCAACTGAAGAATACATCAGTTAACTCAGTGCATGGACAGTTTAGTTGAGACAAGTGTTAGAAGTGAGTGAAAGGGCAAGATAACTATCAGTTGTGACTATAGTTGTGCATGTGATTTGCACAATCAATGGATTGAGTATTTACAATGAGGAATGCATGGTATATCCAAGGGAAATATGAATTTGGATCATTCATTCATCAGTATTCTCATGCAGGATTGTGCAGTGGAGGCAGGCAAGCAGCGGAGGAGATTTGAGCCAGTGATTGATTCAGATCTGAGCTAGTTTGTGTGTAATAGGTGGAGATAGTACTAAGTACATGTGAGGAGTATTGTACTATGTATTCTTACATGTTCTCAATCAATATAATATACATATAGTTGGGGTTTTTCAGTTTTATGCTTTCCTCGGGTACATATTGTGTTGATATGTGCGATTGATGCTTCAATGTGCACATACGAATGTTTCTTAATACTGCTAAATTGATGATCAACGTAGAGGAGGTTATGTATTATGCATGATTCCACAATTAGTGTATAATTGGGATAATCTCTGTGAATAAGTGTCCTATTATTCAAAAATTTCTACAGTAAGAGATATAGAATATCAAGCATGCGGATGCCGAAATAGAAGAGTTCAAGAACTATCCTTTTGATGCAACAGGCTTTAATCTACATGACCCATATTGTTTTTTGAAGGATCACTTTGTGAGAGTACAGTTTTTGTGGATCAATGGGGCATGTCATTTTGCTGAGGAAGACTCATGGAGATATTGTCACAAATTCTCCAAACCCAATGAACTGGTTGGCATCATTGTTGAATGGTTAGTGATGCAACGTGAAGTAGCATCTAGGAGAGCACCAACAACAATGGAGGTAAACATACTCGAGCATGACAAAGGCAAGAGAAAGATTGTCAACAGTGCAAAGGAAGAAAAAAGCTGCAAGTTCATAGCAGATCCACTTGTGGAAAAATCATCTTTGGCAATAGAGGTGAAGAGGAAACAACACGATAGGAGGACCGCACAAAGGTATAAAGAAAACGGAGGATGGAGGAAACAGTGAAGGAGTTGCATGAGTTGAAGGAGTAACTCCAGAAGGAACAGGAGCTGCACAGATAGAAGAAGGAAGCACAACATGGACAGACAAAGTAGGTGGCACAACATACACAACTAGATGAAACTATGCCCATACAGGTAGTAAACTCATCCAAGCAGCTGGCACAAAGAAGACAGGGGGAGTAGTCACAAGACCTAGAATTCGCTCAAGAGATTGAATGAGCACTTGAGTAGATGGATACAAAGATGGAGCATTGAGAGATAGATAAAGACATCAACCTCATGCCTTACCACCAAGAGGTTGATCCACAAACTTCACCTGATCTAGAAGCAGAGCAATTCCCAAGCGACCAAGGAGATATTGAGATCCTTGGGGACAATCTAGAATAAGAGATGTACAACATATCATTTGACGAGTTGCAACGTAGAGTTGTGCAATCAAATAGAGTGTTTAATTTGGATGATCACACATCTCTTGCACAGTTTGAGGAACGACTGATTGTAAATGATGTGCGCAAACATCCAATAGCATTGGGTGATGCTACTGAAGCATATGTTGAAGCCACTAGGTCTAGTGTTCGCTTTTTGATAGAAGAGAACAAGCGAATGGTTAACGAGTTACAGAATGCCAAGTAGGGAGGAGAAGCGGTTACATCACCCACCTGAGCTGCGTTGAAGAAGGTGACACGTTTTATTTCTTAATATAATAGAGCCAACAAATTTCATGCATATGTTGTTATTGTATTTCAGCTATCTTGTTTACTCTAATGATATATTTATATGTTTTCTCATGCATGCATGTATGGACTCTTTCTATATAAGTATGTATGAATCTTAATGAGATGTGATGTTAGTTTAACCATCACTTTGGATTGTTAGCTTACTTGCTCTCCGGTTTGTGCATCTTTGCTCATGTGTTCCCTTCCAAGCTGTGAGCTCAAGGGGCACACTAACCTCACTTTCCATGTGTTAGAATCATTCATGCAGCTTCCTTGGCTCACTACGTATGTCAAACCCTTTCCACAAATAGGTACATCTTTCTTACCTCTGTGCATAACCACGGTCAAGGTGATATAGTACAACCCACTATTGGGACTCCTACACAAAACGATATGAGGTCTAGCTGGGACTTCTTATTGAGGAGATCCCTTGACATGTTGGCAGATCCAACACTGTCAAAATTTTTGGCGCTATAAGGAGGGCCATATGACAAGTTGTTTCCTCTCATACTATTTTGAACCTTTGCATATCTATCATGGATTATGTCACACGCATCCCTCCACGATGTTTTTCGCATGTTGAAACTCTCAACATCACGAGGGAGTTTTCCGATGTCTTGGCTGAATTCACGCATGATGGTGAAGGTGAGGTAGCTTGGCTTGAGTACTTAGAAGAGTTCTATGCATTCCTTGATGATGAAGAATAATTCTATGCAGAAGAGCTAAGCCTATTGCTTGCATACAACTTCACGAATCCCCACAACAGTGGTGCTGGAGTTTGCCTCCCTGTAGCATGCACTCACTTGAGCAATTATGTGATCTCATTGAATATACCTTCCATCATTTTGATCTAGAATCTCTTGACAAAAATTTATTACAACAACAGAAGGCCCTGCATGAATCGATTATGGAATTTTGGGACTACTTTTGTGTGTTGCAGTTCAAGTTTCGAAAATTCAGATGAATTTCCAGTATCTGATGGATAGATTTGAGTACTATCTCACAAAATCTATTAATCCTAAAAGTAAGTTTAAGACCAAGCCCTACTCAACATACTTCAGTGATGGAGTTGCACAATCACAGAAAACCCCAATCACTATCACAAGTGACTATCCGTCATCCCCTCATCAAACAACTCCACCAAAGCAGAGTGATGTGGGAGAACATGCACACACATCTGTTCAATTGTCACATCCTCCCAACATCACTTTTCTCAATCTTCGATTTTGGAGCATACACTTGTTATGAACGAGGATCAGACTATCAACAGAGTTGGTGTTGCACAACCAACCTGCAATATCATTCATGAAGAGTATGACTAGGAACTTGAGTATCAATCCTTGGTGAAGGATGACTCCCTTTTGTTTGAGCCTCCTCCTTTTTTTCCTAACATCTTTGGTGATACTTCCATCCATGATTTCACATGTGTATCTCCATCTACTCATTCTCCCATTGTTGATCATTTGCAAAACATACCGTATGTCAATCCATTATCCAACAATGGAGAGGACAAATAATTCATTGAAAATCCACTCGATTTTTCATATGCTTTTTCTAGAAACACAAAGCATGATTTTTTCCGCTTCTCATCTATCCCTCTATTTGATTCATCAGATCATGAGGATGTCGATGAAATAACAGATTTTTTTGATCATAGCTATTGTGATATATTTACTCCCATATTCGATCATGATGATGATTCTATTGTAATTGATTTTTCCAAGCCGCCTCTTTTTGATGATTTATCTGTCGACGAAGTCGAAACCCTGCAGACTGTCAAGGCACTTCAGCCCGAGATGATGGTTATGTCATGCCCTTGCTGTTCTGAGGTTGGTTTCCCTACAAATTAGGAAATTGTTGAAACACCCAAGGCTTCTCATCACTCATTTGTATGCATTGAAGATCAATCTCACACACATCATTCTTCCTCCACTCAAACTACATGATCCCATCGCTCATGCATTGGAGGAATCTTACATAGCGAGCACACGTGCACAACACAAGTTGTCTTTGTTTCTTTTGTTTTCTTGCACATCACAGTCAAGGGATGTGTATGCTTAACAGATGCACGTAGTGTTACACAACATTATGGTAAGTCCACATATTGCATGTCATGCACTTGCACTCGCTTATCATCTGTGGATCCATTTAAACTCGGAGTTTGTTTGTCTTCATTTTTATATCTTTCATGTTTTCTCGTTCACACAGTTGTGTTGTTCACGAACGATGCCTTCACCAACATGGGTCGAAAAATGCACCGGTGGATATATTGAAAGTATCACTTCATGTGAGCATACCCATACACCGTTAGCTGAGGCGTAGGAGTAGTGTTTCCTTTCGTTTTGTTTTCTTGCATGCATGTTTTCTTCTTACTTTGCATGTTTTTTTGCTTGCCTACTTGTTTGGTTATTCGCTTTTCTTACTCATTTAATTCTGCTTTTTCTTTGTTTTATGCTTGTTTTCTTGTTTTATCTTGGTAGGTTTAGTTTCTGGAGGGGAACCAACCTTCCCTCCTGAAATTGTGCAAATTTGTTAGGCAGCCTGCTAGGCCCATAAATTGCACAATCAAGTCAAACAACCTTCCTTAGGAAAATTGTGCAATCTGGCCCAGCACAACAATTCAACCCAGAAATTGCTCAATTTTGGGCAACAGTTAGCTGCTCCTCCCAGAAATTGCATAATCCCTCTGGACAGCCAATCCAGCTCCTCCCAAAAATTGTGTAAAAATTTTTGTTTTCCCACCCTGGTTTTCAGTTTCCCCTTATTTCTCCCATGTAGTTAAATGCCCTTTCCCATAACCATAAATTCAACAAGCTGAAAAAAATAAATTTGCTGAAAACACAAATTCTGGAAATTTTACAGAATGCTGGAAATTGCAGAAATAAAAATCAGTAGTAATAAACAGCCATTAAAACACATTAAAACACTGATATTTTTGGTCAACGTGACCCTGGAAAAACCCCCTACAACTCTTGGGGAAAACCAGTTTGAGAGCTCTTCTTTATTTCTGAAAAATGTCTTTTTACAGCAAGAAAATTTCAGCAAAAAATTACAGCAAAATAATTTTTTTCAGCAAGCAAACTTATCCGTTTTCAGCCCAACGGACCACCTGAAACTTCTCAGTTTTCAGCAAAAAAATCAGCTTTTTCTGCTTGTTCTTGCTGCTGTTCTGCTTGTCTTTCTGCTGTTCTGATTTTGCTGAAGAGCTGCCTGGTATGTGTGCCAAACTGCTGCCTCTTTCTCCTTCTTGTCCAGAAATCTCCCTTGCTCTCTTGCTTTCCTTCTCCCAATCTGCTCATGAAAGAATGAATGATCTTTTCCTCCTTTTCCTCCTTTAATATAACTCCAAGTGACTTTTGGGTGATCCAAGTGACTTTTGGGTGATCTCTAAATCCAATGGCTGAAATAGATTTAGATCAATGGCTGAGATTAAATGCACATTTAAATCTCACTTTCTATTTTTTAATTCACCCACTTTAATAAAGACCCACTTAGTCATTTATTTCCTAAGTCACTTTTCCTTTCTAATTTTTCATTGACTTTATAAAAGTCACTTTAAAATTAAACTTAGTAACTTTATCACTTAAAGTCACTTTTAAATTAGATTTTAACTTTATAAAAATTATAAAGTCACTTTAGGAGAAAAATTAAAATCTTTTGGACACTTTTCCCTAGGCCAAAGATCAAAGCCTAAGGGAACCACCTGTCCTCCGGTACCAAATTTCAACAGCACAAACACTTGTTTGTGGCAGCGCACTCATAATGATAATATTAGCTTAAAGAAACATACTTATATACTGAAATACTTGTAAATCACACACAAAGATCCATTACATATAACTGGATATGAAAATCTATGAACGATAACACAAAATAACTTGCATGCATGAGAAAATGGCATGCAAACTAGGAGGCCGCACTGTCAAATCACAAAGGGGTGTAACGGGTCATTCAGGGCTTTGCGGTGCGCTCATGCACTCAAGCAAGTGGAGAAAATCATCAAGGGCAGGCTGTTACACTCCGAAGAGATGAAGGAATGGATTGGCCAACCTTTAGGCCTTCACAATGTGCTCATGCACTCAAAGGTAAGGAGGGTGCATTATCGCACTTTGAAGGGAAGAAGGAATATGCTTCGTGTCTTCATGATGTGTTCAAGGGAGGGCATAGTTCTTCATGGTGAAGAAATGCACTCAAGAGGAAAACTTGATCATTTTGGGTGCAATTTTCGAGATTGATCGAGCTTCAAGTTCATGAAGTGTGATCTACATGTTGGAATCTTAGGAGCAAGTTTTAACAATAGGATTTGATGATAAGATTGAGGGAAAGAAAGATCTACAAGGTTATATAGTTGATGTTGCATTCATGGTGGAATATGAAAGGGTTGAAGAATGTGAAGAGTTTTTGCATACGACAATAGATTAACACTTGCAGCATAAAGATTGAGCATAAACACCAACAAAGAAACTAAAAAATGAAGGAACAACAACAAGAAAAGCAAGAACGACAGTGAAATCATGAAAGGCAATGAAAAGATTCGACATGCAAAACTTACTTGTAGCACTGGTTGATGAAGAGTCTCTTGATTCCTAGTTGTGCACCCAACTCAAATGGAATGATTATGTAAATGAATAATTAATTGAGTTTATTTAAATAAGTTAACATGCAAAATTGATTCATGCATGAGTGCCACTTGTCCACAAGTGAAAGGATTAGTTTAGGAAAGTTAAGTGGGATCCTATATTCTACGAGTGCACCCACATGCAAAAAGTTGCTCATGCATGCACCTAGGAAGCGCACATTTATTTGACATGGAGGAGTGCACTCAAGCAAGGCACACTTGCTTAGCATGAAGGAGTGTGATCAAGTAGGGTGCACTTCTTCAGCCAAAAGGAGTGCACTCGAGTTGGGCACATGTCTTCACCAACTTGGAGTGTGATTTTGCTTTTCTGAGTGATTTTCTCGCTTTCGTTTTCTTTTTTCTCTTCTTTTGAATGTTTTTCAAGAGTGTGCATGGAGAGAAAGCAAGTTTCTAAATCAAGATATGTGATGAATTTAGCCAACCATGGACTAACTAACTCAAGTGTTTTAAATAGTTAAGTGATGATGCTTAGGAAACATTGACTTAGGAGGCTGTGACACTAGGAGAAAACAAAATAATAGAAAATCAAACAACATGATGACACAAAGGAGCTTGAAATAACTTTGATGTAGGCCCCAAAAGTGACATAGGAAAAAAGATTGGAGGGTTGTTGTCGCAGCAACAACACTTGGTGACACACTGGTAGAACCCCAACTTCTCTAAAATGGTTTCATTTAAGCGTAGAGTATAATTTCTCTAGGAAGTATTGATTCAGTCAGTGTGTTAACTTAGCTCTACATTCTTACCCATTAAATATATAGTCTTCCATGTTCCCTTACTTGGCATAACACAACATATAACAAGTTGTATCGTTATCTTGTTGATGTAAGGGTAATATGGCATGGCGAATTAGAAACAATTAGGGTGTGAGGACGAAGTTGCTTGCTTCACCTCCTTGCATAGGAAAATTTTCTCTTCTTTCATGCTTTATATATATATATATATATATATATATATATAGTGCATAGGAACTATTAATTTTTACAGGCATAAGAGGGATCCCAACTTATTGAGAGCAGAGGAGGTTGCTCCTTTAGAGACAATTTTTACACCTTCGATGCTTTGTTCACTAAAATGTTTCCCCTTATCTTACTCTACACAAATAGATAAGCAAGAACACATTATACATAAATAGGATCGAGTGCAAGACTAAGAATCCTAAATAGATGCAGGCATCATGGTTTGCTTACAACTTCAAAAAATCATCGATTCGAAAGTGATAAACCAAATCAAGGAAGAGGGTGACAGATAAGCCAAGGGTTGTGTGTTACTACAACTTCTTATTCACGAAATATTAGCCATGCCATCTCAAAGCTCAAAATTGGATTTATTCGAAGACAAAGAAAACCAAGAGAATAAAATAGAAATATGAAAGATGAAAACACAAAAGAAGAATGTAGTGCATATATTTACATGAAACCTATCCTATCCTAAACTAAATAGTATGGGGTTAGGTCATGTAAATTGGAATTTTAATGCAGCCATAAAAGTTGATCCTGACCTTTGGACTAAAGGATGTGATCATGTAGAACCAAAACAAACATCAGTGCATTGAACCAGAAAAAGTGTGTAAACATCTACACTAACAAATGGAAACAAGAAGTGCAATCACAATGGTGTATTACACTCAACTGCTCTTTAAAATGAAAAACTCCACAACAAAAATAACTATTAGGCTTGTGACCATACAAAACTCGACAAAGCAAATGCAAATACAAGACATGAGACATTGGTATGGACGAAAAATAATTGTCTAATGAGTTTACAATGGGATCATGGAAACAACCTTTAGGGAAAGATAGACAGGAAAGATACAAAAAAGACAGATCCATGTCATAAGAAATGTTAACTAGTTGACCACAATCCACGTTGTCATGCGTGTGAGATTCGTTGATGGATGATGAAAAATATTCCTTAAGATCCTTCTCCGTTTCTACGTTACAGATTAGATATTTTCTTGAGATGGGATGTAACAATGGAAGCTTAATAGTTAAATTAAATTTCTTCCCCTGGGGGCGGAAGAATTTTATGTGAAGAAATAAGCATCCCGAGAGAGTCAACATCCCATATGATGACATTAGTGATAAAATTATGCAAAAAGGAACATAAGATGGACGAAATTACAAATACCGCCATGGTGATAGGAACCTAACATAACCATCAACGTAGGATGAAGTGTCCTACCCACCTAACTTAACTCTAAATTATGAAAAAGAATGGTTAGTTTCTTATCAAAACGAGGTTCATTATTTAAATCGTGAGATTCAAAAGAAGACAAATTTTCAAGGTTATTGCAAAAATCTTCTATGATAAGCATGTCATCTTCTTTGTCAAAAGGATGTATATCTAAAAGAAAATCTTCGATAATCGCATCAGACTCCATTTGAAATTGCTGCAAATCCAAATCTTCATGTAAGAACAAAGATTCATCCATATTACTTTAATAATCATGACCGTATAATTCAGAGAAAAGGAAGTCATCAGGGTCATGATCATCCAAGGGTTCAATTTGATCAATGGGTGAAGGATCGACTGGTGGAATATAAAAATTAGAAGATGGTTCATTGAAAAGATCAGATGAATCACCATTGGGGAAAAGATGTAAGATAAAAATCAATTCTTCATCAATAGATTGATATTTCGATTGAATGATCGATTGAGGTTCATAACACATAACATTAAAAGGATGAGGACATGGAATAAACAACAGGTCAGGTTCTTCCCCACGATGCTGAAATTCTTTTAGATCCAAAGGACATAATGAACCATATTCAAAATATTTCCTTGACATCCAGACTAGCAAACAAAACTTCTCATCCAAAAATTGCGAGTCCACATCCTCATCTAGAAATTCATAACAAATATGAAGGAACTTATCAACGAAAATGTTCAAGAGATTCATTCAATTCCATTCTAAGTTAATCGATTTCATTGAAAACATCTTGATATTCATATTTGTTGAAAATGCGACGAAGTTTGTTAACCAATTTCTTGAAAGATGAAATAGAAGCAATGGGTAGAGAGTAGCACCATTGCTTAGCAAGACCATCCAATGTAAGGATAAACAACTACATGAGGATTTCTTTAGAATAAATGCCACTTGAAAAAAAAAATTGAACGAATTCAATTACGTAATCAAGGATGGTTGTCGTACCCTTGCCATCAAATTTAAGATGTGACAAGTTATGTAAAATGTCTACGGGGATTGAAAGATATAAAGCTTTGGAAAAACACCTCGGGGTTATGATATGGGATGAAGCCATTGAAGATAAGAGATTCAAACAGATTTCACAGGCTCAGCTTGTTATCTGCCCTCCTTCTAGCGCCAAAGATGTTGATGGTACTGGATGCTGCCAACATTGTAAGGATATCTCCCCAATATGAGTCCTAATTAGACCTCACATTGTTTGGTGTAGGACTTCCCATCCGGTCATATGGTCCGACCACTATTGGAAAGGTTTTAAAGATATGCCTTGGTTACGATAAGACACAAGAGAACACAACATCCCTTTGGGGCAACAAGAATGTGAGATTTTTTAGACACCCAATGTAAAGTATACGAGGGAGACTTCCACGGATGGTGAGGGAAACGAGCCACCAGTTAGAAAAGTAAAAGTACTATCCTAAAGGGGGACCCGAGAAGGTAGAGAAAGGCTAGTTGAATACCTATAGATTAGTCCACATAATAAACAACAATCACTAAAACATAACAACACTCATTCAATAATAGCCATAGCTAAGAAGAGACTTGACTTCTATGACTGTTTATATTATATACAAAACTCATTACATTCCAACGTGTGGCTATCCACATTCCACATGTGTCCCTTGGAATTCATTACATATCATTTATTACATAAGACAAATTACAAATGAGACAATTACTATATTGTTGATTTCTGATAGCATCGGATATGCTCTAAGTCTCAAATTTTGCAGGGAGGCTTAGATACATGCATTCTCCAATACCCAGAAATCGTTTTGGGAAATTCCACCCAGAAACAGTTTTATTAAAATAATTTATTATTTTTAACGGGACCCTAAGTCTAAACTTAAGAAATTAAAATAATTAGTGTGTATTAATCTAAACTGTGGGTGAAACTTCTAGAAGAAGGAAGAGATCAAGCCAATATGATCCTAGCCATTGATTAGAATCTAATCTGGGTCGTTGATTGATCAACAAGAAGATTACAAGAAGAGACTTGACTTCTATGACTATTCATATTCTATACATGACTCATTACATTCCAACGTGTGGCTATCCACATTCCACATGTGTCCCTTGGAATTCATTACATATAATTTATTACATAAGACAAATTACAAATGAGACGATTACTATATTGTTGATTTCTGATAGCATCATATGTGCTCTAAGTCTCAAATTTTGCAGGGAGGCTTAGATACATGCATTCTCCAATACTCAGAAACAGTGTTATTTAAAATAATTAATTATTTTTAACAGGACCCTAAGTCTAAACTTAGGAAATTAAAATAATTAGTGGGTATTAATATAAATTGTGGGTGAAACTTCTAGAAGAAGGCGAAGATCAAATCAATATGATCCTAGCCATTGATTAGAATACAATCTTGGTTGTTGATTGATCAACAAGAAGATTATAAGAAGAGACTTGATGGACACTTGGATAATACACTAGAGGCAGATACTCAGTTACCCAAGTAAGATCGATTTTCTCATTGGTCGAAGTTCGACAAGAGAAAATCGAATCGGAGGGAGAGTTGTAGGTGAGAAAGGGAGAGAGGACATCAATATCCTTCACTAGTGCAAGACAACAAGATGCGGAGCGGGAACAAGTTGACGCAGAAAGAGGTAGCGCAGAGGTAGGTTGAAGCAGGGATTGCATGGGCAGCTAGACACTAGGTTAGTGAGGTAAAATTGACGTAGAGGGATGCAGAAGGATTCAGAGGAAAGAGGGGTATTTCACATGGATCAGAAATTTGTTAGGAAGGGTTTGTAAATTTTCTCACATGAGATTTTGCTGAAGAATAATAAAGAAACCCTCATCTACTGCACTGGTTTTCCCACATTGGGTTTTTCCAAGGATGATAGTCCAAAAATAACTGTCATTGTGATTGTATTTGTGCCAGTGTTTTTCCTTGCATTTACTTTCTACAATATTTTAATTGTGAAGGTTGCAGTAAAATATATTTCGATATTTGTCGTAAGAACACTGTGAATAAATTATTTATGAGATAATAAGTAGAAGAAATAATATTAATCATCGCAGTAAGATTTTTATTTAGAAATTTTCACATGGTATCAGAGCTGAGGTAAAGCAGAAGAAAGAATTCAGAAGACCCAGTGTTGAAGGAAGAAAGGAATTCAAAATTCTTGCCAGGGTAGTAGTTTAAATTTCCAAGGGGTTTGCGCAGTTCAAGCCAAGAGGATTAGATCTCGTGGTAAAACTCTCTCTGAGTGAGTAGATAGAGGGGTAAGTATTCTTGATCGAAATCTGTCAATGACAGAAGGAATAGTGCAACAGAAGATTTAGTGAGAGGGGTTGTCTCAGGTGGGATGTAGTTCTTCCTGCAACAATTGTTGGGGCAGGATAGCATCAGAAATTGGCACAAGATGGATACTCAAAGTGTCTCAGAGTTGTCTACCAGATTAGAAGAAGAATTCACATGCCTAGCAAATTCAGCATCAGCAGATGTTTGGTACATTGATAGCGGGGCTTTAGCTCATAAGACGAGAGTACGAGAACATTTCTCGACCTATCAAGAAGAACAAATGGACTTCCAAATTACTATTGGAAACATAAAGAAATGTACTCCAGTAGGGAGAGGCACCATAGCATTTTGGATGGAAGCAGGGACCAACATCAAAGCCACCAATGTTCTACATGTGCCAGGATAAGGAATGAACTTGATTTCAGTGTCTCAGTTACAGGACAAGGGATACGATGTATACTTCATGGGACAGAAAGTATACGTCAAGCATCCAAGCTGGAAGAAGAAAAGGCAAATTGGGTTTCGAAGAAACAAATTGTATAGATTGTAGCTTGAGTCACCAATGGCACTGATAGGCAACAACTATAATGGTGAGAAGAAACAAAATGAATTATCGCACAGGCGAATGAGACACTTACACCATGGAGCATTGAGGATGCTCAGAGAGACTGTTATAAGAGTACCAGCCCTTAGTAGTGAGAATGATGACTTATGCCAAGGATTCGTACTAGGGAAGTACGCTAAAGCAACTTTTTTTAGAAGTAACAATAGAGCATAATGTGTATTGGGATTGATACACCCAAATATTTGCGATCCAATGTCCACAAGAGCTCTTAGTGGTGGTGAATACTTCGTCATTTTTATTGATGATCACTCTAAAAAAACCTGGATCTATTTCTTAAAGACCAAAGATGAGGTCTTTGATTAGTTTAGAGAGTTTAAGGCTCTCGTTGAAAATATGACAGGGAAAAAGATAAGGTATTACATTCAGATAATGGTGGAGAATATGCAAACAAAGATTCACAAATTTCTGTGCAAAGGAGGGCATCAAAAGAGAGTGGACAACACCATATAATTTGGAACATAATGAAGTAGCAAAACAGAAAAATAGAACTATTGTTGGGGCAACCAAAGCTATGTTGTATGATTAGGATCTACCTAAATATTTATGGGAAGAAGCTTGCAACACAATGGTGTATATCTAGAATAGAACTCCTCATAGAGCATTGGGGAAGAAAACACTCGAAGGGGTCTTCACAGAGAAGAAGCTGAAAGTCAGTCATCTCAGGATACTTAGAAGCATGGCATATTGTCACATTCCAGATGAGAAGCACAATAAACTTGATCAGACTACATAAAAGGGGTATCACGTAGGATACATTGAGACCTCAAAATCATACATAATGTACATTCCTAGCAGCAGGAAGATTGTAGTGAAACGGGATGCAAAGTTCATGGAGGATAGAGCTTTCAGGAAATCTCGTGAGATGCCAACAAAAGATCACTCAGGAGATGTTCCACTAGTCCGGGAGCAGCAAGGGAAGAAAGGGGGAAAGGTAGGAGGACATACACCTGGATCAAGTACAATGACCAGTATTAGTATCTCCTCAGAAGGAGGAAATCTAGATAGTTCTCAACAGATGGAACAACAAGATTAGGAGGAGGAGTTGGTTGAGCCTCCCACAACCAGTGGTAGAACCAACAGAGAAGTACAACATACACTGAGGGACGCAAAGGAGTTTGTTGGAGCTCCTAGAACCAGAAAAAGGCAACATAGACAACTTGACAGATACCAAGCATTGGTAGCTCAAGTTGAAGAACCCTCTAGCTTTCACGAAGTTGTTCAACACCAAGTATGGGTGGATGCCATCGTAGAATAGTACAACTCTATCATGACGAATAATGTTTGGGAAGTTGTACCTAGACTAGAAGAGAGATCAGTTGTAGGATCAAGATGGGTCTACAAGATAAAGTATGTTGCAGATGGCAGTATAGAGAAGTACAAGGCTAGGTTCGTGGCAAAGGGGTAGGCTTAGAAAGAAGGAATAGACTATGAAGAGACCTTCGCCCTAGTTGTCCGTTACACCTACATCAGATCTATTATATCCTTAACAACTTAAATGGGATGGGGGATTCACTAGATGGATGTCAAGACAACATTCTTGAACCAGGTGATAGAAGAGGAGGTGTAAATAGATGGTATGGTCAAATTGATAGTTACTTGCAGTAGTTGGGATTTGTCAAAAGTGATGTTGATCCCAATCTCTACAATTTGGTGGTAGAGAATGAGCCACTTATTCTGGTATTATATGTGGATGATTTGATTTTAACAGGACCATCCAGGCTCATACAAGATTGTAAGAAGAATCTTGAAGTTGAATTCGACATGAAGGATATGGGGTTGATGCATTATTTTCTGGGATTGGAAGTTTGGAAGAAGAATGGCGAGATCTTCCTTGGGCAAGGAAGATATGCTACAAAGATTCTGAAAAGAATTGTCAACCCATAACTACTCTCATGATCACCAACTGGAAGAAAATAGATGCATCAAGAGACAAGGAAGTGGACCCCACCTTGTACAGACAACTCATTGGGTCACTTATGTATCTGGTCAACACTAGGTCAGATATTTGCTTTGTTGTCAACACTCTTAATAAGTTCATGCTGGAACCAAAAAGGGTGCATTGGGCAGATCCTTGACACATTCCTAGATATGTGCGTGGAACAATCGGATATGGGTTGAAATACTCCTGAGGGGAGGATGTCAGATTGAATGGGTTCACAAATGCAGATTGGGCAGGTAGTTCAATAGACTAAAAAAGTACCTCAGGGTACTGCTTCAGTGTTGGATCAGGGATGATGTCTTAGTGCCGCAGGAAGCAAAAGTCGATAGCTCTGAGCTCAATAGAAGTAGCATATATGGAAACCAACACAACTACATGCAAAACTATATGGCTTAGAAAACTGCTTGTGAGCTTGTTGGGAAAAAGGATGGAAGTGACTAGGGTGTACTGTGATAATCAAAGTTGTATCGAACTCTGCGAGAATCCAATACTTCATGATCGGTCAAAACACATTGATATCAGATGTCACTTTATCAGAGATTGTGTTCAACGTGGGGCAGTACAACTGCAGTATGTCCCCACAAGAGATCAGGTAGTAGACATACGCACAAAGGCTCTAGGAAGAGCTAAGTTCATTTAGTTCAGAGAGCATATGGGTATGGTAAAGAATTCGTTTCAATAGCAGAAACATGTGACTTCTCATCGACAATGATAGGGGGAGTTGCAGTACAGATGCAACATTTGTGTAGTAGTTAGTGGACAGGATGCCAGACATCAGCGAGCGCAGAGGAAGATGTTACAAAACAGTGATGCTTCAGCAAGTGCATTACTAAAGCACATTCCTCGCTAAGAGGGAGTGTTGATTTCTCATAGCATTGGATGTGCTCTAAGTCTCAAATTTTGTAGAAAGGCTTAGACACATGCATTCTCCAATACCCAGAAATCGTTTTGGGAAATTCCACCCAAAAACAATTTTACTAAAATAATTAATTACCTTTAATGAGACCGTAAGTCTAAACTTAGAAAATTAATATAATTAATGGGTATTAATCTAAACCGTGGGTGAAACTTCTAGAAGAAGGCAAAGATCAAGTCGATATTATCCTAGCCATTGATTAAGATCTAATATGGGCCGTTGATTGATCAACAAGAGGATTATAAGAAGAGACTTGATGGGCCCTTGGAGAATACACTAGAGGCAGATATTCAGTTACCCGAGTAAGATCAATTTTCTCATTGGTCGAAGTTTGGCAACAGAAAATCAAAATAGAGGGAGAGTTGCAGGTGAGAAAGGGGGAGAGGGCATCAACATCCTTCGAGAGTGCAAGACAAGAAGACGCAAAGCAAGAACAAGTTGACACAGAAAGAGCCAGCGCAAAGGCAGGTTGACACGGGGACTGCGTGGATAGCTAGATGTTGGGCTAGTGTTGTTGAAGTTTCTAAGTCTACTTAGTTAGAAACCCTTCATGCACTTTATCTGATTTATTCCTACCTACTTGTTCCGTTACTTAACAAGTTATTTACAATGTAAATATTGAAAATAAACACTAGTGCATGCTCAACATATTACATATCATCAACTAAAAGAAACAGAAACAATCACACCACATGAAACCATTATTTTTGGACCAATGTCCACGGAAAAATCCAATGTGGGAAAACTGGTGCAACTATCTGAGGGTTCTCTTATTAAGCAATATCATAGTACAATCTGGGTGTCGAAACTAGCCTACCCAACAAAGAATTTCCTTAGCAGTAATACCTCTTAGTTTGAGACAAATCTCTTGGATGAAACCCCGGATAATCCTTCTGGCAGCTCCTCAGCTCCAATCTGCCCCAGAAACCCCAGCTTCTACCCTTTCTAGACTGCATCAGCCCCTTTCTACCCAGCGCTAGTCTTGTGTCATCCTGAATGGGTCTGCATCAGCCTTAGGAGGCCCTGCATCAATCTTTTGGCCCTCTGCGACAACAACGTTGGCCTCCCTGAGGCTTTGCACAACGCTCGACTATCTTTGCATGGCCCTGCGTGAGCCCTGGCGACTATTGCATCACTCTCTCTGGCTACTTGTTGCTCTTACGACACTATCTCTACCTCTCTGTCTCTTTGTACTCAATTCCCCTCCACTGCAACTCTCAATCACTAATTCTATCTCTCTTAGTAAACCCCGCTCTAGAGAATAGAATGACTAATCACTCTGGTGTCTTCTCCAAGTGACCCTCAAGCCTCCTCTTATACTTTTCATGTTGACATATCAATGGCCAAGATTAAGTCCCTAATCAACGGCTAAGATTAGATCTGGCTTGATCCATATCTTTTGGACCATTCTAACACAGTTTCAT
>APFE030274264.1:0-13070 GCA_000404065.3 Pinus taeda | reverse complement strand
AAAATGAAGTTTTGTGCATGAAATCAGATGTTTGCCTAAAGGATGTCAATCCTACAAACATGAAGCAGACAACAGAAAGTTCTATGAGAAGGGATGTTTGGATGGTTACTATAATATGAATATGTAGACTGAACTTGTGTTTGCAGATGACTGGGATATGCATATAGATATGTCATTATGATTTAACCATTGGAGTTTGTGCTGCAAGAGTTTGACTAGATTTGGCTAATTGATATAGATAAGCAATATTTTCAATTTTGACACGATGCTTGACAATTATTTATAAATTTGACTTGATGATTAAGATATGTTTTGGGCTATATATCTCACTATGATAGAAAATTTGGGATTTGACTTGATGACTATTGATTTGATTTGATGACTGCTGATTTTCTATATGGGCATAGTGACTTTTAGTGACTAATGTTGATATTCAATAATGGTTTTGTATTTGCCTCCTTATTCTTAGCATAATGGTTGAAGTATTGACTGTTGCGATTTAGTGTGAAGTAATCTCATGGATGGAACCTATTCTCTGTATATGCTTTTGCATATAGTGACATATATTATGACCATGAGGATGACTTGATGAAGCTTCGTTTGATAATTAAATGACAACTTGTTGGCATGATAATATATGAAGTCATGACTTGTTGAGAGCTCTACCTGCCACCCGGTCTAAAGAATTTGATATTGTGATATTGATGATTTTGATATTAGTTCTGATCTAGCATCTAAACTTTGATACGCTGACTTAGTTGATTTGATTGTACAATATTTATTTATGTAAGACTAAACATATTGGTTTGGTAAAGCGTTATGTTTGAAAAGAGAATTGTATGAAGAAAGCTCCTTGATCTTGATGTGTCTGCATTGAGAGTTATCTGGTGAAGCCAGGATGATGTGTTGATCCAAACCTCTACTTCAAAAGTGTTCCAATGTAAGATTTTGATTTTGATTTTGGTTTTGGTTTTATATGCTAATGGTCTATTATTGATAGGTAATGAGCCTTTGATGATCTAAGTAAGAGGGAGACAACTTCTGAAGCTCAAAATACTAAATCGTGGCATGATGAATTGATTTTTGAAATTTGGAAAATAAAATCTATATTGCATAGCTACTGAAGAAGTGCTGGAAAGTGGAAATACAACTCCTTGGACACTCCGATTGAATTTGAAGAAGTTGTGAAGAGATATTGTTGAACTCAAATTGGAAACCGACATTTGATTGAAGCATTGATCCTCTTATTGAACATATATCCATACAGATATATGATGTGCATAGTACCTGAATGAATTCATTATTGGGTCGCTTCATTCACATTAAGTTGCCACCAAGCACCCTTCGAGATATTTGCTTGGGATGAACAGTTTTTCGACTAAGACATTCTTCTTGTGATATGTGACTGCATGAATGTATTGATGATGATTGGGATAAGTATTGTTGAGCACATTCAAATGATACCTTAGCATGAGATTTTCTATGATGTGTTTGGATGAGAAGTCTATAACATTAATCATGATCAAGGTTGAGTACGATGGTGCTAGCATGGATAGCTATGAGGCAAGATGAAGAATATTTTTGGAGAGATGTTTGATAAAGTTATGGATATGACATGGATACATTGTGATGAAAAAGATTGGGAACTGATTGGCATAGAATACCATATATATAGCTGGGAACAGGATATCTTCATTAAGACAATACTATTGTATGAGATAGGCTTAGGCTTGTGGTTGGCACCTCCTTGAGAGGGAATTTAACTATGGTATCCTTTTTATGATATGTATATTTTTGTTCTAATATGATATTTGATTTTATGTCCTGTATGAACATGAGACAACTGTTATTGAGGCATGATGATTACCAAATATGAGCATGATGATATGTTGATGATATATAGAGAGAATCATTGATCAAGAACACTGAGCCAACTCTTCTCCCCTGTTTGAGCTCCCAGGGTGATGAATTGAGATAAAGGGCTCTTGGGGTTGAGGGATCTATGGACAATAGGGTTATAGATGTTTCTCCCCTATCTGTTACTCATATGGTTGGATTAGTAGCTCACCCTATATTGCTATTTGTAGAGTATAATCCAGTTGGTATCATACTCACAATTTGGGCTTGTTGGGAATACGGCTCCCCATTTGGCCAATGAATTGAGAGTGTACTTAGGGTATACAACCTAAGTTGATTATGATGCAGGTGTTATACCACATGACTATTGAGGGTCATTGTTGGGAAAAACGGTGGGAAATAAGATGGGTTTATTAGTAGCTCCCCCATATCACCTATTGCTTGATATGGGGTCTATTAGCACTCAAATCTACCTTAGGCTGAAATAAGGTAAAACTCAAGGCTACATCAAACCACGCTCAGCCTCGTAGCTAGCCCTACGAGGACAGGAGAGGGCTCTCTCCGGGTCAATCTCGGCAAAAGGTAATCGATGAGGTTCAAGATGACTAAATTGGTAATTAATTTTAGGCTAGGTATGAAGTACAAGGAGTTTGAAGTTGATTTTTTTGGGGTTTTTGTTGAATCTAAGGGAAAGGCAATTTTGGGTGCGGGGATGAGACACAATTTTTGCAGAGGTCCGATTGGGGCAAGGAAGGCGATTGTCTTGATGCATCAAAAGTGAAAGGGATGGATAGATCAGAGTGGCGAGGAGATAAGGAGAGCAAGAAGATTTCAAGGATTCTCCTTAAACAAATGAAAACATGGAAAATCAAACAAACTTAAAGGCAGAGCATAGCAAATTATGGATTCTACCTTAACACTTCATTTGTTCAATTGCAGAAGATGAGAGAAGGAAATGATACACATAACAACTTACAGATACTGAAAGAAGCACACCATCAACACATAAAGCCACATGAATCCAAAACAGTGCTGCAAAACCCTGGTTTTTCCTTTGCCGAAATTGCAGAGATACAATATGTACAATAGTATGCCAAAGCAATCCCAAGTGTCCAACCTCTCCAACCTCTGAAAATGATTGAGAAATTACATCATGTAGACCATCCTAACCCCTTTCCATGCCTTTAGGGGTCGAATTCCTCCTTCTAGGAGTAGTTTGAACCAATTACAAACATAGAGCTGAAAACTAGGCATCCAAACAACCTATCTCTAAAAGAAGGGAAACTGATTCATTACATTAAATTATTGCTATTTTGTGAATGAATCATCTAGAATAGGTAAATAAGTGCCAAAGTTACATAATGTACATCAAATTACATAAAGTTGGGTCAAAAATCACATCAAGAGGTGAAACTAGTCATAACTGGCCGAAATTCTAAGCTGGAAGGTGAAAATTTGACCAAAAATCTCTATGCGCCGCGCGCCTGAGCTCTATGCGTCGCGCGCCTTTCAGCCTACTTTTGGGGCACTTCCCAACATCAAAATCAATCTCACAATAGCTGGTTGGAAATCCCTAGATGTCCGTTATCCAGCCCAAGTGGAATTTCCCAATTTGGAGTTCATTTGCCTCTTAAAAATGTCATTCTCCCAAAAGTACTTCCTGTTGGTGCAAAAGGTGGCAGAAATGTGATTTTCATGGTGTTTTTGGCCCTTTTGATCATCCATAACTTGATGAAATGCCTTGGCCATACTAGAGCATGCATAACTTACCATGACAAATCCAAAACTATAAAGTTTTCCTCCAGCAAGTGTCCCAATCATAAGCGCGTGCGTCGACGCGCTACGCGTTGAGCTGAAAAACCTGTTTTTAGGCCAAAATTTCTCAAAATGACAAAAATTTCTCCGAATTTGCTCAAATTCGAAACGAAGATCCCCATCATGTATCATGCCTAGCCAACGAAGCCTCTGCCAAATCCAGAGTGGATCGGGTGTTTCACGACGCTTCAGTGTCCTCCTGGTGTATGCAGTTCAGTGGTGCAATCTCTGTCTTGGTCATATAATGTATCGATGTCCGCCTCCATGATGTTTCAAAATCTGTGTTGGCTTGAATGAGATGAAGAATGAGGATTTGGTTCTTTTGTTTCAAACGCCAAATGTGGGAGGAACTGTGGGAAATAGGGAGATATGGAATGTTTTGGCACCAAAGTCAAATTCTAAAACTTCAAATTCAAACCCTAAAGAGGCATTTCTTTACAAGAGAGTAGGGTTTGTGTTTTTCAACATTCATACTCTTACAACCAATCTTCAAACAACTCCAAACACTGACCAAAGATAATAGCAAGATGATTTAAACTTACATGGGGCAAAGGAGACTGAGAGAATTTGAATTTTGAAGAGAAATGGCAAAAATTCTAAGTTCTGGCCCAATGCGTCGCGCGCTCCCAATGCGCCGCGTGCATGCAAATTTACACTGGCCAATGGAGCCCAGTGCGCCGCGCGCACCCAATGCGTCGCGTGCTACATAGTGCATTTTGCAGGAGGCTTTTGGAGGCCTTCCCGGTGTCAAAATCGGGTGTAGGATAGCTCCTTGGAAAGGTATTTGAGTCTACCTTCCAACCCAACTAGTATTTTTCAATTTGGAGTTCATTTTCTTTAGCAAAAATAAAATCTCCCAAGACTGGTCAAAATGTGCCAAATGAGGCTGCCTCAAGGCAGAGTGTTGTTGCAGTCAACTTTTGAATGCCTTCCTCAACTCCAAATTGAGCTCATGATAGTTCATTGGAAATATATTTTTGTCTAGTTATCCTTTGGCTCATCAAGAAAGTTATTTGGCCAACCAAGTTAGGAGAAAACGTGATTTTCCCAAGGTCACTTCAGAGGTGCATCAATTCTCCCGAGGCGATTGTATTTTTGACATTTCTCTAAAACCATGACACCTGTGTAAAAAGTGAAGGAGATTTTTTTTCTTTAGCCTGTTATGGACAAAAACCTCTCTCAGGTTTTGAAAATTCAGCTTTGATTGCTCTGGAACATATTTTGAGCGAAACTTATCCCGATGTGTGAAACAAGGGATTTTGTCGAAATGAAGCGAAATGAAGGGGATAAGGGGCTTCTAAATTCTTGGGGAAATTTTTGGGAAGTAGGGGAGGGATGTTAGGAAGCAGGGGAAAGTGGAATCTCAGAGATCGAGTGAGGGGAAGGGGTCGAAAAGGGAAAAACACAAGCCTAGCCTAGAAAATTGCCAAGTTGTGGCAAGAAACTAGGGTTTGTGCAAAAATGAGGAATTTGGGGGATCTCAGTGATGGGAGGTGTTTAATAAGGTGCATTAATGATAGGGGAAAGTGTATGAACATCAGGATACAATTTTTGCTAATGATTTGACCATTCAAGAGAAATTGCCTTCAAAACCGTAGGAGAGGGAAATGAACCTTGCCTAGGCACAACTGAGGCATGAACAAGGTGTAAAATGACCCAATGGAACCTGACATGATGATAACAACCTTCTGAATGATGATAGACTCAGCTGAATGGTGACAATGGCCGACATTTGGGCAACTTTAAAGGAGTGAAAGAAAACCCTAGACCTAATGCCTAATGACCAAATTTTGCTTGAAGACTCACTGAAATGACAAAATTTGATTTTGACACCTTAAAATCACTTGTAAGAGCATGTTTGATCACTGGAGGAAGGCTGCAAAGACTAACACTAACAGACTCCCCAAGGACATTTGAGAGAAGAATGTTTCAGACAGGCGACCTTCGTTAGACAACTCTATCAGAGCAAGGAGAATAAGCAGGATGAAGACTGTGGGAGACAAATAAATTTGGTCCACAAGGGACATTAGTTTATGTCAAAGCGCGAGAAGAAGGATAAGTATCCATTGGGCCTTCGGGCAGGAAATTTATATATTAATGATGCTCAGGCCAGAGAATACAAACAAGATTAGGTGGGCCAAAGATATACTTATGTATCCTAATTACATCAAGATTAGAACACGGACCTGTTTCATTGGGACACGGATGCAGATAAAAGGGAAGCAAGTCGACGAAATTGCAGCAATCCCATGCATTTTACGTGGAGAACAACAAGAAAGATAACGAGGAAATCAGACTCGAAATTATATAGGCAGGAGTTTAATCCAGCTTTGGGTCCGAATCAAAGGTTAAATTTCGTGCTAGTCGTACGACATCATCGAGATCGCGTGAAAATGGTGGATTTTAGGCAAATAAAGTGCTCGAAGGTTAGAGCCCCAGACACACCCAATATACTTATTAAATATGGTTCATTGGGCTCATCGGGTCCGAATTGGTGGTTAAAGGGCATGCTTGTTAGTCACCCGATATGAGTCTCGGCCACTAGATCTGTTGAGGAGGATCGAATGGTCTTAGGTGGAAAATGTGTTTTGTTTTGTGGGACCTCGGCCCATTGTTTGAGATTATGGCTTGGGAATAAGGCTTTGGTTGGCCTGTCATATTGGTGGGTCATACCTCCTTGGTCTGTGTGTATATTTTGTTTCTTTTTGTAAATAAATGATAGAAGGTTCCACTCTTGCTTAAGTAAAAAAAATAAAAAAAATAAAAAAATTCAAGGGTTTGAATAATCAAAGCCTGAAAGATTCCTCCATAGTTGCATGCATCTGCCTAATTTCAGCAACATAACGATAAACAAAGCATGTGCTCAATGATCCAATTTTCTTCGGACTACACACAACCTTTACTCAATTGATTGTTGATATTTGAGAATAAGGAGATACACATTATTTATAATTAAAGTATTGCAAGAGAAAACATGGATTATTTAATACTAAAATATAAGCAATAAAAGCATTATTTATAATTAAAATATTAACAATAATATCGCCTAAGTCCACCACTTGCCTCGGTGTTATTGCAAACAACAAATATGGATTATTAAACACTAAAATATTAGCAAAGAAATCCTTCAATGCGAAGTTTGGAGATACACACAATGAAATATTCTAAGCTTCCTAGAGAAAAAATATACTAGTGTATTTAGTGTGAAGTGCAGAGATCGACACAATGAAGCTTGAAAGCTTCCTTAGCACAATGGACTTCCTCTGCACTTTCGCACATGTCCCTAATTTCAGCAAAATAACCATAAACAAAGCTTCTGTCCACTCATCTGAAAATTGATGTGATTACAAGTTCTTTGCATTCCACAATAATTCAACCTTTACTCAATTAACTAGTAATATTCGGGAATACGAAAATTTGCATTATTTATAACTCAAATATTTCGAACAACAAATATGGATTATTCAATACTAAAATACTAGTGACAAAAGCATTATTTATAATTAAAACATTTCCAATAATATTGCACCACTTGTCGATAATAACAAAACTTTGCTTAGGTAATATCGCGCACGCAGGTTTGACCTAGCTGCCATCGATGTCTCCTGCAGCTCCTCCGCTTGGCAGCCTCCCACTGCTGAGCTCCCCCGAGCTTGGTCCTCCCTTTGATCTGATGTGTTCCCTCTTCCCGCGCAACTCCCCGCTTTTTCCTCATCTCTTGGCAGCCTCCTACTACTGAGTTTCTCCTCACCATGCCCCTCTCGGTGGGGGGGGATTCTTCCTCCCATCAAGGGATAGATGATCAAGAAGCAGCCTTTGCATCTTTAATAGCAGAAAATGGGGCTCCAAAAGCCAGGCCAACATCTAGTAAATTTGTGAAGATGTTAGCAAACATACCAGAGATCTCATTACCTCCAACACTCCCTAGAAAAGTTGCTATCTCTTTAGCTGAACGTGGTTTGGTGGGGCAATTTACAAGGTTGTGGCCTTCTCCCAGAGCAGTTCAAAAATGGGTTGAGAGAAACTGGAGTGCAAATACACAAGGAAAAATAGCCATAAGGTTCTCTGGAAGGGGATATTTTACTTTTCTATTCGAAACTAAGGAAGACGGGAACTTAATATTTAGAAATGGTCCCTATTTTATGGATTCAAGAGGCTTATATCTGAATAGATGGTCACCAGATTTTGATCGAGAAATGGATATACCAAGTGCTATTTTGGTCTAGGTTAAGTTGCCTCATCTCCCCCTTCACCGTTGGGGCGATGAATCAGTGAAAGATATTAGAAATGCGGTTGGCAAGTACATAAACAGATGCGAGCCAAAAGATAACATGCATGCCTGTGCTAGAATCTGCATGGAAGTAGATCTGGGATAAGGGCTACCGGAGGCTATAAAAATCAATGTGGATCAACGGAAACACATGCAACAGCTAGAATATGAACAAATCCCATTCAAATACAAGGTATGCCATGAATACGGTCATTTTGCACATAGATGTAGTAAACTAAAAGAAGTAGAGAACGTTGAGAATGTTGAAGCACAACAAAGAAACTTGGGAACAAGTAAAAAGAAAGAAACCCTATAATAAACAAGTTGCTCCGAACTCCTCTCAACCCAATGAAACTAATGCATCAGCCTCAATCCCCCCAATAAATACGGCCCCTCCAGCAAATCTTTCCTCTAACCCTTTCGAACTCCTTGGAGAAGACTTGTCATCCCCTCATTCTCCTTCCCAAGCTAATTCATTAGCCATCATTTCATCCCCCACCCGGAGCCTATCCTCTCCTCCACCCACAGTTGAACGAATCCAAGCAACAAACAAAGAAAAAGAAAAAATCCAAGCATGGGATCAGTCGGAAAAAGCAAGAAGGAAATCCAACAAAGAAATAAGGGATGAGGCAGCAGCAAAGGACATGGCCATAAGCACTCAATAGCCAATGGACTCCTTTCTCGGTAAACAGAAAGGAAGTGGAGAAAAAATTGGCAAAAGGAAAAGGGAGGGACTCTTCACAAACTCAGTAAATAATGATTACGGTCTCTTGGAATAACAGAGGTCTGGGATCCGTTTTTAAAATCAATGAAGTACGAGATTTAATAAAACAGGAATAGCCAGACATTCTTATGATCCAAGAGACCAAAGTTAACAATCAAAAAGTTCAAAAAATAATCCAAACTCAAAAAAAAAATTGAGGGAACAGCCAAAGACTCCAATGGAGCCTCAGGCATATGTACATTGTGGAACAAATGGAAATGGGAACTTGTCAATCAAAAACTCAATAATTATTGGGTAAGGACAGATCTAAAAAACAAGAGTACAAATGAAGAGTTTACCTTCATAAATATTTATTCCCCAAACCACTATAGAGATAAATCCCATTGTTGGAAATCAGTGAAAGAAAAAGCACAAGAAGGGCAAAGATGCAAGTTAATTATAGGAGGGGACCTAAATTTGATTATAATTATAGATGGGAAGCTGGGAGGAAACTATTTCAGTGATCCCTCAAGAGCAGCGCTGGAAGAACTCATAGAAGAGCACAAACTTCTTGACATTCCCCCAAGTAATGGAAAATTCACTTCGAGCAATAAAAGAACGGGTGCTCATAATATAAAAGAAAGATTAGATGGAATCTTAATTCAAGAAAATATAGCAGCAGCCTTTTCCATAGGTACAAGCAAAATAGTGCATGCTTCAGCTTCTGACCATAAACCTGTTGTGCTGATCTTGGATAGGTTGGATAAAAAAATGTGGGACAGCAAGGAATATTTCGGAAAGCTAATAAGAGAAAGTTGGGAAATCACTGTAATAGGCTCTCCCCATTATGTATGGGAAACTAAGCTGAAAATTTTAAGATTTCAACTAAAAGCGTGGGCAAGAGAAAATGCTCTCAAGGAAAAAAAAAAATAGAACTGCAAGAGAAACTTGAAAATATGAGCAAGGCAAAAGAAAATAAGCAAGACAACGAGCATGAGTATGCTCATGAAAAAAAAAATCTTCTTGGATCTATACAAGAAAAACAGGCAAGAGGAGGAGGAAATTAGACAAAATTCAAGATGTTTATGGCTAAAAGCGGGGGATAAAAACGTCGCTTTTTTTCATAACAATTTAAAAATAAGAAGAGCAGGTAATCAAATAGACAAAATTCAAGTGGAACGACAGGAAATAAGGGGAATGGAAGAAATTAAAAAGGTAGCTCATAACTTTACAAAAACCTCTTCTTTGTAGGGGACCAACAAGTGGACAGCGAAGACTTTCTTCAGCAAACTAGCAGCAAAATCAATGAACAGCAAAACAGAGATCTAGAGAAAGAGGTCACAGAGGAGGAAATAAGAGAGGCAATATAGAGCATGCACCCGGAAAAAGCTCCAGGGCCGGATGGTTTCGCAATTGCCTTATACAAGAACCATTGGGAAACAATAAAAAAATATTTAGTGAGAATGATTAAAAACATTTTCAAAAAAAATAAAGTGGGAGAAAATACCAAAGCTTCACACTTGGCTCTCATTCCAAAAGAACCAAATCCTATCTCTTTTGATAGATTCAGGCCAATCTCGTTATGCTACTCTTCCTACAAAATCATCATGAAAAATTTGGCTAATAGACTGAAAAGAATTCTTCCTTGCATCATCTCAAAAAACCAAGGAGGCTTTGTCCCAAAAAGACAGATTAGAGATAATGTAATTATAGTGCAGAAGGCCATACATAGTAGTATCCAAAGAAAGGAAAAATGGCATGGTCATAAAGCTAGATATGGTGAACGCTTTCAATAGAGTAAATCATAATTTCCTTGTGGTCGTCCTTCAAAAGTTCAGCTTTTCTCCTAAGTTCATAGATATTGTTATGGCATGCATCTTCACCCCCTGGACAACACCATTGATCAATGGTAGGCCAAGTAGCTATTTCCGAAGCACAAGAGGACTGAGATAAGGGTGCCCACTTTCCCCTTTCCTCTACATCATAATGGCTGAAACGTTGAGTATTCAGCTTGAAAATCAAAGAGAAAAAAGGAAAATTACAGGCATTAGAATAGCTAGAGAGGTTAAAGAAATAAACCACTCACTCTCTGTCAATGCCACGCTACTCATTGGGGGAGCTTCTAGCATATTAGCCAGGTGGTTTGAAAAATTTCTAGATGGTTTCCTTGAAGTTTCAGGAGACCTCCTTATATGCAGAGGATCTCACAAATAATGGATATCTTAGATCAACTAAAATGGAACCATTTTACATATCTTGGATTACCATTGGCAAAAGAAGTAGTTAAGGCAGAGGTCTGGAAAAAACAAATAGAAAAGATGAGGGGGAAAATTCAAAGTTGGGGAATGATGCGGCTAAATATAGCAGGCAGATCAATATTAATCAAAGCACTCCTCATAGCCTTGCCAATATATCAGTATGCCATAATTATGGCACTGGAAAGCGCACACAAAGAAATGGAATTAATTATTAGAGGCTTTCTATGGCAAGGAGGAAAACAAGAATCCAAAAATTTTAGTCTTGTCTGATGGGAGCAAGTGACTTCCATTTGAAAAAAGAGGTATCTCAATCAGGATTCCAGGTTTGACAAACAATGCTCTCAGGATCAAGTTAGTTTGGAGAATGTTAAATGGGAAGGACCAATGGTGGAGCGAAGCACTATCAAGGAAATACCTCAACTGGCAGTGGTCAAAGATGCTCACTAAAATAATCCCAGACCATCCTTGTACTCAAGTCTGGAAACTTATCAAAAAAATTATCCCACAAGTTAGAGACCAAATCTCCAAGAATCTGGGGAATGGGAAATCTACCTCTATTTGGGATGACAGAATCATGGGAGCGGCCCCTTTGAACCATTACCAAAAGTTAATAGGACTGAAAGATTAGATGGAGGAGAAAGGTGTAACTTCGTTATATTCCATCTCTAATTAGGAACAAAATAATTAGACAGCTTGGAGAGTGCAGTCACTCCCAGACAGATTGAAAAATCAGTGTGAAGATTTGAAGCTTCTACTTGTAGGACCAGCCCCCATAAATAAAGAGAGCCAAGATACTTTTATATGGGATCCAAATGGAGGAGAATTTACAGTAAAATCAGGCTACAACTTCCTATAAAAATACAACAATTATGAAAAGTGGAACCTATGGACAGCAGCATGGAAAAATGAATGCCTTCCCAAAATAAAAAATTTGCATGGACTTTACTAAAAGGCAAGATCCTTACGGCGGAAAATTTAAGGAAAAAAGGTTTCCAAGGCCCCTCCATATGCGTCATGTGCCAAAGAGAAGAAGAAAGTATTCAACACTTATTCCTGAATTGCATTATTGCAAGACAATGCTGGAAGCAAATTATCAATCCTCTGGAAATGAGCATTGACACAATAGAGTAGTTGATAGCTTTAAATGAAAATTGGGAGCAAAGCTACCCATATGCAAAGAATAAAAATTGTCATAAGTCGAATCTGGAAGTGCCTTCCCTCCATTCTTCGCTGGCATCTATGGCTTGCCAGGAATAAATGTTTCTTCAAAGGCCAAAAGCCAAATATAGGGACCATTCTAGCTAAGATATGGGGTCAAATTTCAGAAATGATAAGTGCAAATGGAGTACCAAGTATGTTATGAAACCAACTCAAGAAAAGATAGATCAACGCCTTTGAATTCAGCCTCTTCGAGGGGGCAACCTCCTTTACATTACATAAATGAACAATTCTTGGATGATACAAATGACAAAACCTCCTTTCTATATATAGGAGTCTAAGAAGTCACAATATAATCTAGCCAACCTAACAATAATAATATAAAGCCACAAAAATAAGAATAGAGGGATTCTATGGGGCACAGTAATAACAATATGGCGGCAATAGGGGCACAACAATATTAATAAGGGGTATAACTACAATAGTAATGGGGTAATCACTAGTATTATAGGGACCCAACATGCCCCTCTCCTTCAAAAAAGTGTTGTCCTCAACGCTTGAGTAGTTCTGGATACTTATTCATAAAATTCTCATCCTCCCATGTGGAATCTTCAGTGGATAAGTTCTTCCACTTGATAAGATACTCTGAAATTGAACGATTTCATAGCTGTTGATTTCTTGTTTCTGTGACTGCTTCCGGTTCCAATATAATTTTTTTTTCCTCGTCAATCCTCGTCAAGTTCTGGCAATACTGTTTGAACTGGGAGCTTGTCGCCTATAACCTTCTTTAAACATGAAACATGGAAAACTGGGTGCAATCGAGAAGCTGCATGAAGCTCCAATTTTTATGCCATAGTACCAATCTTTTGCAATACCTTGTACGGACCGTAATACTTTGGTGATAATTTATTGTACTTCTTAACTTGCTTGAGGGACATCTGCTTATATGGTTGTAGCCGTAGGAATACCCAATCACCTACATCAAAACTTTTTTCACTGCGATGTTGAT